>JANDJZ010000357.1:0-47358 GCA_027943245.1 Acanthamoeba sp. SK_2022b
GCGCTTGTTCCCTCTGGCAAAACAGCCAAATATGTGTTACTTAAGGTGGCGCGGATAACATGTGCCCTCGCTCTCTTGCGTAATTTGCGATCCCTGAAAATCGGGGCGAGATGAGTGGTCGAAAAGCGGAGGTGGCTAGACCAATCGGCAGCGACCACTAGCACGGGCCGATCGACAACAGCAACAACACGCGCGCTGGGAGGCTGGGCGGAGCCCGAACATGGGCCAAAGTATCGGGCGGTGGCATGTGGTGTGTGTGGAACGAGTGTGGCGGCGGTTCATAACAAAGGACCGCCGTGACCCTCGCTGTGAGCTTACACGTCACCACCGGGTTCTTCCGGTGGTAGGCGATGTGCACAGCCGTGTTTGTGACTAGGCGTCGTGTGTCAAGGGTCAAGGGTCAAGGGAAAGCAGGCTCCCCCGAGCTGAGCGCCGCGATGAATGACAGGCGCCTGACAGTCAGGGCGGGATAACAAGTGCCGCTCCTGACCGCTTTTCTCTCCCCCTCCACGACGCCCAAGGTGGCGGGCGCGTCACTTAAACCGGACATTAAGGCTCGAAAGCGATTCGAGCACCCACACGTGAACTCCCGTGTAGGCGATGGTTGCGGGTTGGGCGACGTGCCAACACAGAGGGGAAAGAGAGAAAGGGCTTCGTGGAAGAGGAGCTGGGAGGCCAAGTAAGCAGTGGCGTACCCCAATAGTAGTAGAAGGGGGAGTGGACCCGAAGTAGAGCTGTGGCTGGCCTGGCGGTCCCGGCATGAGGAAGGCCAGGCCGCTCGTCGCTGCCGCCGTCGAAAGCGGCGGAAGATGGTGCTGTGACGGTGGTGGTTTCTGTTGATGTTGTGCAGCTTGCTGGTTGAGCGAGAGGTAATCTTGGTAGAGCCGTTGTGGCGAGGAAGAGGGCGAGGAGGCTCCGAGACCAATTGAAGGAAGCGCGGAAGCGGTAGCGGTTGCAACAGTAGAGGCCATTGAAGTAGAAGAAGCAGAAGTAGTAGTTGAGGATGGAGAAGTAGGCGAAGATACCGTTGATGGCGACGGTGGCGAAGCGGCAGTAGGATCGCTGGAGCCTGAAGAAGAAGAAGAAGATTTTGAAGAAGATGACAACGAGTAGGGTTGGGGTTGTCGGGGTAGTGGAAGGTGCGAGCTCGAGTTAATCATAACGGGACATCGACGCAGGTGGTTCGCGTGGGTGGCTTTCGAGTAGTGCTAGACCGGTCAGTCGTTTAACGAATCCTGAAGAACAAACGAGGCGTCAACACCCTCAACAACACCGAGAACAAAACTCCTTCGTCTAAAGGATAAAAGGCCGAGTAGAGGGTAGGTCCGAAGTTGTAGGGGATAATTGAATCACAAGGAAAAGTAGAAGTAAATAACTGGGTCGGGCCACATCCTACACCTTACGTCCCTTATATCTTGGCGTAGCAAGGAAGGGGGCAGGTTTTTAGCGAAAGAGTTGCGGCAACGTTGATGGGCACGCTCGAAGAAGAAGAAAACACATAAAACTGTTGTAAGAAAGGCTCACCTGGAAGTTAAGGCGCGCTAGTATGTGGTAGTAGTCTTAGGTGTTGACAAGAAGGGGCGAAGTTGTGAATAGCTTGAGGAGGATAGTGGGTTGCGGGGGTGTGCGCGATGCTGTGTGTTCCAATTGGAATTGTGCCACTCGGGGACAGGGGTTTCTTTCCTGGTGGCCGGAATGTCACCGCTGGTCTGCGGGTGGTAGTTGAGCGAGGTTGTGTGCGGGTGGCTTCAGCTAAGTCCTTGTTGTTTCCTATTGCTGGTGTGGTGGTTAGTGTGCCCGGCAAAACCCTCCGCTGTTGTTGACCAATCGTGGCGGGGGCGCCACTTTCGTTAAGGCTCCGGTCAGACCCGGCCCAACTGCTGGGCGTCGCGCCACACACCAAGCGGAGTTGTCCGCCCTCTGACCGTGTCCGGCGCGATCGTGTTGGCCAACACAAAGCTGAAACGGTGGGCCCACCCCAGTTATAGTGGCGTGCGAACATGGTGCTAGGTACCTAGTTGGAGCAACTACTCGCACCCAGTTCTTGAGGCTTGCACCGTGCCGCCAGGGCGTGCGCCATGTTGTGTTGAGGCACAGCTTCGCTGACTTCGGTGACGCATGACACCGACTTTGATCACTACTGCCACTTCTTGCTGAGCACCCAACAGACTTAATTGGGGGCAGATCAACGTGGGGTTACGCCTGATGATATACTTGGAAATTTCACTCCCTATCACTGGGGGAATGAATGCCATGCATTCCGCAGATCACAAGGAAGTAAGGAAATATATCTGAATTTCCTCATCATTTTCTCAGCCCGTTTGGCGCGAAACACCCAGACCGTTAGCAACTCAAACAAACCCAATCTTTAGCCTTCTTGAGCACGAACAACCCGTCCTTCATCTCGTTGGGCAAGACATTGGATCGTAACGATGGTATTAGCCATTTTTTATTTATTTAACAACAAATCACGCTTGTTCCGTAACCAACCAATTCTCCAATCCTGATTTGCAGAGTAGGAGGCCCCGCCGCAAGGCGGCCCAGAGCACGCCCTTTGCCGCACCTCCGAGGTGAGTTACATGCACTCTCGTGTGCTCCTCGACTTCCTAACTCCCCCCCCCCCAACCAACCCGCAGCAACTCGTACTACGTTGGTTATGTTGAAGAACATGAAACGGTTGAGATGATTATGAAAAAGTTCGAGGCACTGGAGCAGCTTGAGCAGGGCAAGCGACAAAAGCACCAAGAAGAACAAGAGCAGGTACAAGAAGAGGGCGGGGGATGGTGTCTTCACGCAACGCTCACCCGAGAATTTTCCACCCCACAGGCGGAAGCTGAGGACAGCAAAGGGAAGGGGAAGGCAAAGGACGATGAAGAAGAAGAAGAACCAGCAGGGCTCGCCCTCACCGAGGAGGAACTCAACGAGCTGTTCAAACAGACATCGACCTTCACCCAGCAGAGTGCCTTGGCCAAGCGGGAGCAATCGCTCTATGGCGACGAAGAGGTGCCCGCCCGCGCGCGTTCCACGCTCACGCATGCAGTCTCTCACGGGTTGCTTTTTGTACACACAGGAGTCATACATGGAGTTCTTGGACCTTGAAGGCGAGGACGGAGATGACTACTTTGATGAAGCCAGCTTCTGGGGAGACGACGACGATCCGGGCTTTGGCGAAGCGGGTCGCAAGCGGAAGCGAGGCGGCGGTGGCGGTGGCGGAGCAAAGGCCAAAGCAGCGTGCGTCCCTCGCTTTACCCCCTCCCCCCAATTTGTCAGCGCAAATGGGCTTGGGCTCACCCACTTGTCTCGCGCTTGTGACCCTCGCACTGTGCCACAGAGCCCGTCAGGCGAGAGTGCCTTTCGAGTCGTGCGAGATCACCGGAGAGGACGGATTCGTTTACACAAGTACCGACCCGACATAACGGCGCCCCAGTCTTTGTGCAGCAACCACGCATGGCCACTGACTTGTTGAATGCGGTGATCGTGGCGATCTGCACGAAACAACAGTACGAAAGAAGGTGCGCTACGAGGACCCGAACGCACCTACCTACGTTCGCATTCCGCCGCAGCCGATCCCTCGATCCTGGTGCAAAACGATTGCGCCGTTCTCGAAGCCTCCCGACGAAATCATTGGTAGCACGTACGTCACACACAACACACAACACACAACACACAACACACATACACACGTTTAGGACTGCTTCATCGATTGAATCGCACGCGAGACGCGCACAAGCGCTCTTTGGCCTGACGCTCTCCTCGTCGCGATTGCAGCTATGCGGAGGGCGACATCCTCAAGATGGAGCTAAAGAACTACGGCGAGTTTGAGGCCATCCTGATGGACCCGCCGTGGCACACGGGCCCCAAGGACGACCCCGCGCGCTTGCCGGGCACGGTCACGCCGGAGGAACTGGTACTGCCTGCCTCATCCACCCCACCCCAATCCACCTGATAGAACAGCTTCTTCGCTGGCAGTGTTTGATCGTGTGGCGTGCGTGTGCCTCGGCCGTGGCAGGGCAAGCTAAAGATCACCGACGCGCTGATGCCCAAAGGGCTGGCGTTCGTGTGGGTTGAGAAAGAGCTTATTCCCAGGGTGCGTTGCCATTTGTTGTTTGTTGTTTGTTGTTGTGTGACTTCGTGTTGCGTTAACGAAACGCTCACTCGGCTGAACCGTTTCCAGGTGTTTACGCTGATGAAGAAGTGGAATTTCATCTACGTCGAAAACTTTGCTTGGGTGAAGAAGTCGGTGAATAACAAGTTCGCCTCACAACCCTACAAGTACTTCCAAAAGTCGAAGACCACCTTGTTCATCTTCCGCAAGTTTACCACCGACGGGAAGGTACGCCGCGGCGCCCGGAGCTAGCGTTACTGCTCAACACGTGTTGCCGACAGTGCGTGCGTATCGGGTAATAGATCTCCTGTCTGACCCCTTTCCGCTGCAGGACCAGCTCGAATTGAGACATCAGCGAAACCCCGACGTGGTGTTTGACTACGTCAAGAAGAAAGATGGTACGAACCCGCGCAGCGTTCCCTTTCCCGCTGGCATTGGCGAGCCATACTGTAAGTTGGCTCAACCTCGTGGGGCGCGCACACAGGGGCGACCGAGGAGAAGCCCGACTTCACGTATCATGTCATCGAGACCCTGCTGCCCAACGCCGTGTATAAGGAAGACGCGGGCCGTGGCAAGCTGCTGGAACTGTATGTTTCATGGTTCTTGTTTAACCTCGTTCAGTTCCGGCGATTCCCTTATCAGTTTAGAGTGTTTGTGCTGCACGTGGACACGTCCTACTTCTACTTTGCAGTTCTGCGCTACCCTACTTGGCGATTCCCTTATCAGGCGTGTTTGTGTGCGGGGTTTCCAGGTGGGGCAGGACGGGGCAGCGGAGAACCGGGTGGACTACGATTGTACAAAGGCCGTAGCGGTTGACCTCCATGGCAGGCGCCCAGCCACCAAGCAGCTCTGCCGTTGCAAGAGACAGGCAAAGATTGTTTACCAGCCATAGTGATGACACCTGTCTTATCTTCAAGGCGACAGTACGATCTCGAAAACAAGAAAACAGTTTGTGGTAAAAGGTAGTGGTACCATCCATAAGGATACGCACATGAAGGCTAAAAGGCGACAGCAGACACAACCACCGTTGCCAGATACAACGCGGCGCGTAAAGAAGTGTTATCTATGGCACTCAGTCTTGAGTTTGGAAGGTTCCTTTTCTTGAGGTTTGTTTGTTTCTGAAGAGGGCATCTGTGGCTGGACAACTGAAACATGGCCTGGCCATAGATGGACAAGGTCATGTGTAAGTAGTCCCTTATGTGAACTGGTAGAATCAGCTGCAGGCCGACTTGAACTTGGCACACCACAACACGTCCAGAGACACGTAACTCTACAGCACGAATGGAAGGACGAGAATCGAAGGATCAGCGCTACTCGCTGTACTTCTTGCTCAATGAAGACGAAGACCTTGCCACGCTAGATCCCACCTCCGACTCCACAACGTCATCGTTTCCTTCTTCACCATCAAGCCCATGGCTCTCTGCACCCTCTGCATCTTCGGCTACATCATCCCGAACGGTCTCTCCCATCCCTACTCACACTACGTCGTCCTCGACCACATCGCAATCTTCCAGGACCGTAGGCCTACAACAGGACTGGGGCATGTCGCAGCCCTACTGCAGCCACACCTATCATCCTGGCCACCCAACAGTTGACGAGGTCATCGTGCAACTTGGCCACAAGATGCTGAGCGTCGCCGAAAAGATAGCGGCTCCTCCAGTTTCCTCCCGACCTTCGCAAGACCAACGCAAACTGCCACCAACACCTCCACACAATCGATCCCCACCTCCATCCCCGCCGATAACCTACTCTCTCGCTGCCCCCGTGACATCACCCAACCTTCCTGGCCAGTCTTCCTTTCTCTACTGCAAGAAGAAGATCTCCCGCAAGCAGCCCAAGAAGCGACGAGCTCAGGAGCATCGCACGGTCTTTTACAACTGTCGGGTCTTCGAGGGTGGCCGCCAGTTGCTCTACACCCGAGATGGCAAGCCCTCCCGAGCGGACGAGCCCAGACCCTGAGCCAGTTCTCCTGATCGCTCGTTGAAACCTAAAACCAACGCTGGTTGCCTAGGAAAACGTTGCCACCAGTTCAGGAATCGCCGCCCCTGGCTTTTGGATATCTTTTTTCTTTCCTTTTTTCTTTTCTTTCGTTGCCACATTTTCCTCAGCGGAAAAGGGAAGGGAGAATTACAGTTGGCCGCAGCATTCATTCGATCGAGATTGATCCCACCATCTTCGCTTTGTGCTGAGAGCGAATGGCTTCGTATCAGTGGATTCCAAAGGAAAGGGACTACGAGGCCGAGCGGGCAGAGACTGCTCTGCCGCGCACACTCTCGACGGCTAATCACCCCCTCAAGCCCAGCTCAAATGACGCGAAAGAGGCCAATGACAGCCCCCTGCACGTCTCACAGAACGGCTCATCGGGAAGTGTCTCTACGAAGCGAGTAACTTCGACTTTCATCGACCCTCTCTCGGATCCATTGAGCTCCCCTCAGCCTACCCCCTCGTCTAACATCACATCCATGTATGAATCGGGCAGCATGACCCGATCTACATCGTCTCCTCTCGTTGCGAGGAAGGCGTCCTCCAAGAAGAGGGGGCAATATGATGATCAAGAAGAGGACCCTACCTTCGTGCCCTGGTCCATGAAGAAGAAGGACATTCTCACTGTCTACACCACCGACGAGCAAGTAGGAATCCAGATGGTACCCCTCCCCAATCCACCCTTTGCCGCCTTCAAATCGCTCATTGCAGCTTTGTGCGAGCGATCTTCTAGAGCTTCATGGAAGAGACAGGCACCAGATGTACGCGTCCTTTTTTTGTGTTTATAAATGTTTTATCAACAATAAATGTTTTTAATATTATTGTTCATAATAAATAAAACATTAAACATTTATTGTGTTTGCCTGTCTTATGAACGCGCTCTGATATCCCCCCCCCCCTTCAGTGTCGGTCGCGGTGGACAAGCAGAAGCAGCGCCTGGAAGAGCTGGACGAGACCGACGAGGCCCTGGAAAAGCAGTACCTCAAGATCTCGCAGAAGGAGTACATCGCCCATATCGAGAAGTACGTAGCCACCTCCACCCCCGTTCACACACACACGTGCTCTATTCCTTTCCTCTCGCTGACCACTCGGGCGCGCTCAGGCTCAACGAAGAGCTGCGTCGTGCCTGGGAAAACGAGGAGCGCGTGAAGACGCTCAAGATCGCCATCCAGGTTCGCGCTCGGACCACGCCACAACGCCGTCTCGTTCACGCCTGGCAACTCACTTTGCCTTCCTCCTCCCCCTCTGTGTGTTGTGTGCGTCGACGTTCATGGCACGCAATGCGCAGTGCGCCAAAGTCTTGGGCGACATCTCGGTGATCAAGTTCTACCCCTCCAAGTGGACCATCTGCACTGAGATCCTGGACACCTTTGGCAAGCTCGTCTACGAGCGCATCTGGGAGCGGGCCTCGCAGCACAACCCCTCCACGGGCCACACCACCTACCTCCCCGGTATGCGACGTCGCCCCCCTATTAAAACAATAACTAGATATATTCCATACATTTTTATTTTTATTTAATTATTTAATTATTTTATTTATTCAATTGTTCGAGTGCTGATGTCCATGGCGGCCTGCTGCAGACAACTTCACGCCCAAGGACGTGCCGGAGGTGGCCAGGGAGACGTGCCGTAACTGGTTCTTCAAGATCGCCTCCATCCGGGAGCTGCTCCCTCGCATCTATGTGGAGATGGCCATCATCAAATGCTACGCCTTCCTCTCCCAGAACTCCTACAGGTTTCGCCTCCTTCTTTCTTTCTCTCTCTTGTGTGTACGCGTGTGGGCGTCGCCTGACAAAGCGCGCGCGTGTGTGGTGTGGGCAACCAAGGGAGGTGATCAACCGACTGTGTATGATGATCCGCGGCGTGGGCGATCCCCTCATCGCCATGTACTTGCGTGCCTACCTGGCGCGCAAGGGCCGGGAGATCGCGCCCCACCTCACCGAACACCTCACCACGTCGTTCAACGACTACCTCTACACCCACCAGATCGTCACGCAGAGGTGACCTCCCCCCACTGCCCCCCCCCCCTCCTGCGACATTGACGACCGCATCTGACCTCTGCCCGTACGTGTGGTGGCGCGCGCGCAGGCCGGCCTTCCAGAAGATGCTCGACTCGCACAAGCTCGCCCTGGCCGACTACGTGCACCTCTACTCGCCCGCGCTGGACTGGCTTCTGCAGTGCATCGCCCACAAGGCCCCCGTGGTACACGCCAGTCGTCGCCAGCCCTCCCCCATGCGCGTGCGGCGCGTGCTCACCGCGCCCACGTGGTCATGTGTCGACACAAACTATCCGTACACACGACAGGACGTGCTCCAAACGACGCTCGCCAAGTACAGGAAGAGCGGAAACTCGCTGGTGCTCAACCACATCATCTCCTCCTTCCCGCCCGACTACATCGCCGCCAACGCGCGTCCCATCGCGGCGCTCATCAAGGTTTGCCCCTCCCCCCACCAATCATCCCCTCTCGTGCATACAGTGTGGCCTCGGAGCGTTAGCGACTCGTGATTGTGCGACTGACGCGCCCGTTTCGTGGTGGCAGGAGTCGGACGGCCTCTCGTACGCCAAGCACAAGCTCTACCACACCTTTGGAGTGTGCCTGGCCCTCGCCCCCGCTCCCCCCGAGAACGAGCGCATGGTACGCCCCCCACCCCCTCTTTGCCTTCCACTCCAGCGGGAGTGTGCTTCTTCAAGGCGCTCTCGTCGCTCACGCCACATCGTGATGCGCGCGTGTTGCGTTGTGCGGCGTGCATGACGTGTCGTGCGCAGGCGCTGCTCAATGACGTGTGGAAGGTGGTGGCCAAGTTCGAGGACATCAAGGAGTACATCGCCGTCGCCGAAGTGTGGATCGAGTATCCGCTCAAGCACTGCACGGTTCGCCCCCCCTTTATTATTTATTATTTATTATTTATTTATATTTATTTTATATTGTTTTTTTTCTCTTTTGGTTTGCGCCAATGGGAGCTCACCACAGATGGAACGCATTGTCGCGCGTGGATTTGTCGTCGTTCGTTCGTTCGTTAACAGGCGAGCGAGACGAACAGGCTCCTCCAGGACATCGTGGCGCACGCCAAGAAGGACAAGGCCTACGAAACCGTGCAGCCCCAGCTCGCCTCCATCGTCCACAAGGTTCTCTCGAGCTACCCGGACTTCACCGCCACCTTCTCCACCATGGTACGCTCCCTCGCTCCGTGTGCGTGCGTGCGCGCGTGTTGGGGGCTGACGTCGTCGCGCGTGGCCACGCACAGAGCAACTTCCTGCCTCTCTTTGACCTGTTCACGAGCGCCTCCCAAGTGGAGGTGAGCAAGAGCCTGCTCGAGGCCTTTGCCAAGAACAAGTCCGTCACCTCCGACCCGCTGCTCATCAACACCGTCTTCACCGCGGCCAAGGTAATCACACACACACACACACACACACACGCACGCACGCACACAACTGGGCTTGGAGCTCAACGCGCGCGTGGCGTCCATTGGCAGGCGCTGCACGACTCGGTCAATGCCCTGTCGTTCTCGGACGAGGTCAGGCAGATCACGGGCCTCATCTCGGCCTTCATCGCCAAGGTGGACTACGGGCGGGAGGTGATCAAGCACCTCGACTTCTTCGTGGAGTGCCGACGGGCCTTTGCCAACCTCGACGGCGTCAAGTCGGCGCTGGTGCTCGGCGTGTGCAACCTCGCCATGAAGACCCTCAGGCTCACCCAGGGCAAGCACACCAAGAAGACCGCTGCCTTCGTCAGGGTCGGTCCCCTCCCCTCCACTCTGAGCCCTCAGCGCCAGCCAGCCCGGGCCGCAGCTGACGTGTCGTGCGCGCGTGTGCGTCGGAACAGGCTTGCGTCGCCTACACCTTCATCTCGATCCCGTCCATGGACGACCCCTTTGCTCAACTGTACCTATACCTCTACGCCGGCCAGGTATGCGCTCCCCTCCTCCAATTGGTGGTTGTGTTTTGTTGGCCTGCTCGCGGGTTTTTCTGTATTTTAATATTTATTTAAATAAAATTGTTTTTAAGGAAGATTTAATTAACCAATAAACTGTGGTGGTGTTTATGCGACCAGGTGGCGTTGGCCAATCAGTCGCTGCCGCAGGCCGACTCCCTCTTCAAGGCCGCCATCACGCTCGTCCAGGAGATCCCTCCCTACACAGAGACCATCGAGGCCGGCGGCAGCAGGTCCAACGAGGCGTGGCTGGTCAGCTTCATCGGCTACTTCGCCGCCGTGTTGGTGGCCGTGCCGGGCCATCCCGAGCAGGGCGCCTTCTACCTCGTCAAGGGCCTCATCAAGGCACGCACATAACACACAAAACACACCACACCACACCACACCACACCACACCACACCACACCACACACACACACACACACACACACACACACACACCAGGCATGCACATGCCTAACCACACAAACGACCGCGCGCGCAGGTGATCCAAGACTACCCGTGGGAGGCCGGCAGCATCGGCAAGTCGCTGGCCTACGTGTCGATCCTTGCCTACTTCACCACTCAGGCCCAGGTGGCCCTGCCCTACCACTTCCCCAAGGGTGCCGCCCTCCTCTCCACTCCACTCTCTGGTGACTGGCGCGAGCCCGGGCGAGGTCTGACGACTGTGTGTGCGTGTGGTGGTTTGGGGGGGGGGGACAATGCGTGCAGTGGAGGCCAACGACGTGCTGTACGGCGGCGATGACGTGTTTAGGAAGGAGCAGCAGGCCATCATCGACCGATTGCTCGAGCTCATACTCGAACAGATGGCCGCGCTCAAGGCCGAGGGCACCCCCGTCGTACGCCCCCCCCCCTTCTCTACGTTTGTGTCTGGGATTCATCATCATCCTTCTCCTCCTTCTCCTCCTGATATCCTCATCATCTTGCACTGCTTGTCTATCAACCAGAGCGAGCGCAAGCAGAAGCAGCTGGCGTGCACCGTCTTCGAACACACGGTCCGCTTCGCGGGCCTCAACAACAAGTCGGCGGCGCTCGCGGGCAATCTGTTCAACATGGCCAAGAAGTGCGGCGCCACACCGAGCGAGCTGCGCACCTATCTCGTTCCCCTCCGGTCGGCTCCGTCATCGACCCCCGCCGCCGACCTCTTCGCCAAGCTCTCCGCCTCCCTCTCTTCTTGAGGTAACTTTTTGTCGACTGACCGTCTAGGAAATACAAGAAAAACATTTTCTTTCGATTTATTGCCCCCTCGAGGGGGGTGCAGCGAAGCGAGGTTCCATGAAAAAGAGCAGAAGAATGCCAACGCACAAAAGGGCTTGGGGTGCAGACCTGCACATCAACAGATACAACGAACGAAGATGAACAGGATAGACATGAACGTGCAGAAGCCGCCAGCAGGCTGGTGGCGCCTTGACGCCGCTGCAGAGGAAGGCGAAGAGAAGGAGACCGTCGAAGCCGAACCCAGCCAAGAGGAAGTGACGGAAGGCGGCAAGGAGAGGAAAGCAGACAGCGAGGAAGAAAAGGAGACAAATGAAAAGGAAGAAGAGGAGGAAGATGAAGAGGAGGAAGACTCAGCAGAGCCCAAAGCGATACGAAAGGAAGAGCTGCATATCGGCTCGAAGGTGGCCTTCATCCTCTACAACGTTCTGTCGCCAGCCGAATGCCAGCACCTCATCGCCAAGACCGAACGTATGGGCTACAAGCCCATGCCCGAGTACCCCACCGGCTACCGCAGCAACACCCGCCTTATAATCGACGACGATGAGCTGCAGCAGGAGGTGTGGCGCCGCGTGGCACCACACATCCCCGCCACCTTTGAAGATCGCCGCGGCAAGTGGGAAGCCTACGGCCTCAACTCTCGATGGCGCTTCTGCAGGTATTCTTTTATTCTTTTACTTGTTTTGATCTGTTTCCTCTTTAAATTGATATTTTATTATTATTATTATTATTAATTATTACTATTGCTCCACGCAGGTACACGCCAGGCCAGCACTTCTCGGCCCACCACGATGGCTGCTTCGAGAATAACCCCTACGACAGGAGCCACCTTACGTACGCTCACCTCTCTACCTCCTCACCAGCCACCGCTCTACCGTCCACCCCTCTCACGCTCTCTCTCCTCTCTTCGAACAGTTTCATGTTCTACCTGAATGGCGGCTTTGATAGTGGTACTGTCTTCACCTTGAACATGCGTGTGCGCTACTGTTCCTCTTCTCATGTTCTCTCCCTCTTCATCTTCATCTTCTTGCTCTACTCAATCGCCAGGCGCGACTGTGTTCCTCGAGGGCGGCCGCAAGTTTGTGAGACCAAAGGCGGGCATGGTCCTCGTCTTCCAGCACAACATCCTCCACGAGGGCCAGCGACTGGGCTCGGGCAAGAAGTACATCATGCGCAGCGACGTCATGTACCGCCGCCCCCGGCCGCCTCCTCCCAAGTACGACGAGTATGCGTTGTAGCGCCCCCTTCCCCCAATATGTCCCGTTACGCTGTACTCGAGCCGTTGTAATAAGGGTTTCATGAGTTGGTGACCGACGACGAGAGCGGCCTGGCCACCGATGCTCTGGTAGTGGGCAGCGGCGGCGGCATCTCAATGCTGCCGCCGTTGCTCGGCTGGTGCTCCAGTGGCCCCAGCAGTAGCGCCGACAGCGACGTGGCGCCGGTCGAGACCTGGCTCGATGGCGGGGCAGCCCAGCCGTAGCGCGAGGCCGCGTAGGCGCCGAACACGGAAGGCTGCAGAGCCGAGGCCAGTGGCGACGACGGAGTGGGGATGGGGATGGGGGTGGACGTGGAGGTTGCGGGCAGCGGAGATGAAGGTTGTGGGAGCGGGGAGGAGGGGAGGGACGGGTAGGCGGAAGTGGTGGGTGGCCAGAAAGGCGCAGGAGACGACGTAAAGGGGAAGTAGTTGCGAGGAGAGTAGGAAGATGGCTCTGGCCCAGTGGTCGAGGTCGTGCTGGCTTCAGTCGTGGGTCGTCTGTCTGTTGCTTCGGGTGCAGCGCTTGGCTTCTTCACATGCGTTTCCTCTGCTTCCCTTTCGCCGCTACGTTCGTCTTCGTCTACCTGCTTGCGGCGGGGTCTGGTGAGGCCCAAGCCCTCGAGCTGGGCAATGCGTTTGTGGCTCAACTTTCCTTCTGCCCAGTTCTGCCTCACCTCACTCAACCATACCGCCAGCTGCTTGTTCTCGTATGTCCTGGTGTAGTCGTGCGCCAATGTGAGGTCAAGTTGCCCAGCCAAGGAGGATGAAGGGGTGTGTACCGTGGCACCCGAGGATGGCCGTGTAGGCTGATGAATTCGCCTAGCTGCTCGATGCGAAGGGCCCATCGTTGGGTATTGGTTAAGCCGTCCTTGCCCACGACGTCCTGCAGCTTCTCCCCTACACCCTTCCCGCTGTCTCTACGCGGCGGAGCTCGTAGTGCGCTGAACGACAAGGGAGGCCCGGCGGAAGTCGAGTTCGGTGTGGCCTGTGTAGCGTCGGTCTGTGGCGTGCTGTCGATCCTCCTCCTCTTCGCAGTGCCCTCAAACTCTGCGTCGCCCTCTTCATCTTCCACATTGCTGCTGGCGTCGAACCACTCTCCACCTCCTTCTGCAGCTGCTGAACGCTTCTCTGGGTGCTGAAGGGTGGTCTCTGATCCGTTGCTACTGTTGCCATGGCCTTGCTCGGCTTTCACCTCCACCAGCATCACCAGCTTTCTTCTACCTGGCTGGTGCTGTTCCACCGCGAGGCTGGCCACTGCAGCAGATGGAGTGGGAGCTGGGTAGGTTCGGGAGGTCAGCCTGGGCATGGCTTGTGCTGAGCATGACAGCATATGCCACCCCAGCTCCCTCTGGCGCCGCAGCTGACGCAACCTCTCGTCGATGAGGGCTATGCTGCTCACCAGGCTCACTCGTCTCTGCACAAGCCTCCCCTCCTCCTCAAGCGTGTCATCGGGGTGCTTAGGGAGACCCAGCAACCCTTCTCCTTGGGCACTGGTCTCCACACCTGCTTGGGGCTCAGCCGCGAGGCTGCCCACATTACCTGCTTGCCCTTCGCCAGACTCCGCCGGCGAGGAGAGGGGGAGGAGAGCCTGCCACTGCACTCTCAGTGTGAGACTTCAAGACGTACTGCCTGGCCCGTAGTTGTGGTTGTGGTTGTGCCTCTCACCTGGTCTGTACATGGCCAGTTCGAGTCCAGCTCCATCTTCTCGTATCTGCGTTCCTCTGGAACCACCTCACGACAGTCGCAGGGCGACGCTACCACAAGGTTTTCGTCAGACCTTTCTTTCAGGGTGGCGCGATTTTTGGCTTGGGGAAAAAGGTTACGCTGCAACCGGTGGCCAATTCGGAGAGATGAAACAAATAAGGTTCTCTGGTGTTGTTTTGTTGGCCTTTCCCCAACATTTTGTACAAACCATACAACAACTGGGAGGAGGGGGGCACTGGGCTGTTGCATGGTGCAGGGTGTCACCACGCAACGCTGTGTCTTGTCGAATACAGGCCTCCATACTAGCAGGCGGAAAACTGTTGAAGAAGCTGTGCGGTCTAGTAGCCTGGAGGGAAGGGGTTGTCCTGCTCCAGCTGCAGGTTGGCAAAGGTGTGGTTGACCTCCCTGTGGTGGGCCTCGTCGGCTCTGATCAGCGCCACCACGTCCCTCCACTTGGCATCGTCGCTCTAACGTGATTGAAGAGAGAAACACGAGTTTGAGGTCACGTTATGTTGTGTTGTGATGTGTTGTGATCTGTTGTGTGGTTACCATCTTCCAGTACTGCCGGGCGATGTCCGGAGCCGGCATGTCCTTCCACTGCGGCAGCTTGCCGGCGTCGATGTCGTGCAGCAAGTGGGTGTAGGTACGCACGGCCTCCTCCTCGAGGTAGCCCACGAAGCGGTGACAGAACCTGATGGACGCACTGAGGGTTAGCCCCTCCCTCAACTCGTGTCGTGTGTGTCTAGAGGTACCGAGGGGAGACGAGGTAGGCGGCAAAGAAGAAGTTGAAGAAGATGCCCTGGGTCACCCACACGGCGGTCTTGAAGAGCTTGCCGGGCTGCTTGAGCTTGATGCCCGTCAGCAGGTGCATGCGCTCGTTCTCGGCCTCCTCCAGCAGAGTGTGGATCCAGCCGTGGTCTCTCTTCATGCGACGCAGCGAGTGGAGATGCCTCAGGATGGCGGCCACGGAGCCGGGAACGCCCGCCACGGTCTCCAGGAAGATGATGCGACGAAGCCAGTCGGCCTCAGTGAGCTTGCCCCACGAGTACCCGCTCATCCAGTCAAAGTTGAACCTGGTGTGGTGTAGTGTTGTGGAAAGTGGTGAGGGAAAGTTCGTAGTAGGCGGGGTGTGGTAAGGGGAGGAGGTTCATACCGCATGAGACGGACGGTGTAGAGGGCGAGCTTGTCGGTGAGGTTCTCAGGCGGGTTGTGATTGACTTGCACGCCGTCCACATATTCATTCTTCCAGATGGGGTGAGGCAAGGTGTACGCTACTTGCGTGGCCGACCCACTGCGCATGTACATACGAGAGTAGTAATTGGAGGTGAGCTTTGGGAGGTGAGTAGCGGCGAGTAGAAAAGGAAAGGGGCACCTTTGCTCTCGGGCACGCTCGACGGTCTGCTGTGCGGCTATGGAGGGGTTCGACGCGGCAGCCTTCTTCTCCTCCTTGGTCTGTTGGGGTGCGCCTTCGCTCAAGGCAGCAGACGTGGTGTTGGCTCTCTTGGCCCACCACACCAGCGCCGAGGACGATGGGCGACCTGGGTGAACTCGAGTGCTTATGGCGGTGGTGGTGCTGGCGTTCGTTGCAACGCGAGCGCGCCCCGTGGTCGGGGCTGCAAGGTGGAGGGACAGGTGGCGCCTCGACTGGACGAGCGTGGACGCCCTGACGCTTCCCGGGTTGGCGAGCGGCGCAACGAACAAAGAGGCTCCGCGAAGGGTGGCAATTCTATGGCAGTGCTGTTTCATGTTGGTGTAAACAGTGGGTTTGAGGCGAGCAACCAAGATGAGAGATGCTGTTTTATTGCAACTCCCCTTTCGGAAGCTTGCCTATTCGCGGCCTTGTTGTTGCGGCGTCCGGGATTTCCTCTAATAGCGCGAGGAGTGACCGAAAACCACCTGAACATCGGGAAAGATTTCGGTCCTCTTAAATACCACAAATACTTAACATTAGTGCGTTGTGGTGGTGGCAACTTCGTGGAATGTAGGGCAGCAGAAACTTGTCTTGTGTCTTGACAACAAAATGTTGAAACTGGGACGTTCGGCTTTTGGGACCTTTGGACCAGAACTCCCAACCAATAATCAACAAGGCTTATTGGGGAACTACCCACGGTGAAAAGAACACCTACGCCACCCACACCTTTATCATGCTTAGGAATACGTACCCAATGAAGAGGATGCCATGCATGACCAGTTCCAGCTGCCTGGCCTTACCAATTAAAAGCTGGTGCAGAGGCAGCTGGAGGGCAACACATGACCTTCACCACTTGTAGGTGAGTGAGCCCACACCTCATGATTGTGTGGATCTGCTACAACCAACAGGTTTGAACTGGGTAGGTGCACCAGCATAACAGCCACCGGTGGTCGGGTTTTTGAACTTGTCCGCGTGCTACTGTGCTGGGAAAAATCAGGGAACCTGCTAGTTTGTAGTGAAATTTCACGTGGCGGTATGCGCTACTGGGCAGGTCCGCGTCCCATGTACAACCCAACAGGAGGCGGGGAAGGAACTCTTCTCTGCTCGGGGCGTACAGCAAAAAGTGAAGCCACCCAAGAAGAAGACGAACGAACTAAAACCTAAAGCACCGGCGGAGAGGGATAGAGGCACTGCAGCGATTAGAAGAAGAGGAGGAGAGAGGAGCGGTGGGAGGGTGCGGGGCACGACAGCAACTGGCTCCACAACAGCAACAACAATCGACAAAGGCAGCAGGAAAGATGAGCAACGGGACTCCGCCACCCGGCAAAGATGAAGTCTTTGATCGCACGGCCCGGCTGGTCATGACCAGCGTCAATGACGGTATTCCTCCTCCTTCTGATATGCTTCAAGGAAGAGACTACCGGGGACAACCTCGCTGCCCTCTTCCCCCCCCCCCCTCGCAAACGAACTCTTCGTTTTTTCGTTCTTCGTCTCCGTGAGTTTATTATTTATTATTTATTTGTTTGTTTTTTCTTTCCCTCACATTTTCTCTTTTGTAGCTGACATGGAGGCCTTCCTGTTGAGCTATCCCATGGTGCTCACGCCCAAGAACGATCTCGCCCTCCTCTGGGCCGAAGAGTACGTGCAGCCTACACTCGTTGTCTTCTTACTCCCGGTGGCTTAACTCCTCGAATGTCCTCCGCGCGCTTGTGTGCTTGTGCCAGGTACCGAAAGGCCTGCTTGCGGCTTGACGGAGACACTCGCAAGAAACAGCAGGCCAACAGGTCCGTGCCGACACGCTACTGGCCACATGTCTTCTCATCTCACGCACTTCATTTCTCTCTCTCTCTCTCTCTGTCTCTCTCTCTCTCTGTGTGTGTGTGGTGTGTGTGTAGAATTCTGGACTTCATGCGACTGTGGGCCAAGAACTACCCCAACGATTTCACGCCGGCGTCGCGCAAGGCCGTGCTCGATGTGCTCGCCAAGGAGAGCGGCGGCAACGCCGCCCTGCTCAACGAGTTCAAGCTCCTCTTCCTCAAGCGCCAGGTCAACCCTCCCTCCGCCTCCACGCCCGCCGAGCCGGCCTCGTCGCCTTCGGATCCGGCCAATGGCGGCAGCGGCATAGGGACACGAGGCGGCAGCGGGGTAAGGCTCTTTCGCAGCGGCAGCCTCACGTCGCGCGGGACCAACGGAGCGGCGCCCGCGTCGTCTTCGGCTCAGCTCGTGAGCGGCAGCACGCTGGCGGGCAGCCTCACTTCCCGCGAGCACAAGCCGAGCCACAGGGACCAGGCCGACGCCGGCGCGCCGGTGACGTCATCGTCTTCGTCGTCGACAACGACCAATGGGGAAGCTGCGGCGGGCGGCCAGCCGGGCCCGATCCAGGCGTCGCTCTCGGGCGGCTCGCTCGACAAGATGTTTGCTCGACGCACGACCAAGAAGCAGCGAAGCGCCACGATCAGCGGCGGACCGCTGCCCGAACTGACCTCCCTCCCCGACTTTCGCGTGGCCGACCGCCCATCGTCGTCTTCGCTCTCTTCACCGCGAGATTCGACTTCGTCGTCGTCTTCGTTCTTGTCGTCTTCGCTCTCTTCGTCGCACGCGTCGCCGCCGCCGTCGCCCAGGACCGTTGAGGGCCGAAGGCTCAACAAAGAGCACAGCCTGAGCACCAACAACGTGCGGAATGCTATCGCCCCGCCCGCCGTGCCGCCCATCAACCTGCACGAGGTGCGCAAGAAGGACCAGATCAACCTCAAGGAGAAGGACCAGAAGGCCATCAAGAAGATCCGGTCGGCCTCCCTCAACAAGCACCAACAGCAGCAGCAAGGCCAGCACGCCTCCACCATCTCCCTCATCTCCCCGCGCGTAGACAAGGGCCGCCTCAAAGGTATGTGTCGACAGATTTTTCAGTGTCGACAGATTTGCTGATGTAGAGACCACCCTATGGTGGTGGTGGTGGATGCAGACATGGTGAAGGACCTGGGCCGCAGGAAGAAGTTTCTCGACTTCTCGACGGCCTCACTGGCGCGCGAGCTGACGATGCAGGAGTGGGAGATCTTCAAGCGGATCGGGCCGCGCGAGTTCCTGAACCAGGCGTGGCAGCGGGAGAACAAGCACATCATCGCGCCCAACATCATCCGCATGATCAACCGCTTCAACCAGATCTCCTACTGGGTCGCCACCGAGGTGCTCACCAAGCAGGACCGCAAGACGCAGGTCAAGATCATCAAGAAGTTCATCAAGACCGCCTACATCTGCTTCCACCTCGGCAACTTCAACTCCATGATGGAGATCCTCTCCGGCCTCAACAACATCTCCATCTCCCGCCTCAAGGTCTTTCTCTCGTTTGTTTGCATGCATGTGCGCGCGCGTGCTGTCGTGTGCGTGCATGCTGTCGTGCATGTGCGTGCTGACACGAGTTGGTTGCAGGACACGTGGCGGCAGGTGCCGGAGAAGTACAAGGCCTACTTTGAGGAGCTGGAGGCGGTGATGGACAACCAACAGAACTTCTCCCGCTACCGCGAACAGCTCGCCAAGTAAGTTCCCCTCCCGTGTGCGCGCGTGAGTCGGAGGCTCTCCCTCCCCCAAACAACAACTCACTCGCGGTTGTGGTCAGGCGGGAGGAGGCGCGCGAGCCTACGCTGCCCTACTTCGGGCTGTTCCTGCGCTACTTCACCTACCTGGACGACGGCAACCCAGCCTATGGCCCCGACAAGTCCATCAATATCTCCGCCATGGAGCTCCGCCTCGAACATGTGCGTGTCTTTCTCTCTCCCCCCCCCACGCACAACGATACACAGAGCCACTCACATGACATGTGCGATGCGCAGGTGCAAAAGGTTATGAAGTACCAGTCGATTCCATACAACCTCTCGCGGTGCGTCGACAAAAACGTGTCCCCCCCCAAACCGATGCTTGTGCTGATCTGGTGATGGTCATGTGGGTGGCCGGGCCTCTTTTTGTAGGAACGTGCACGTGCAGAACTTCATCAACAATTTGCAAGTGGTGGAGGACGAGGACATGCTCTACGCTATGTCGCTCGCCTCTCAGGCGCCCTCCAACGTTCACCCCGACCAACTCGTCCCCGGTACCTGCCCTCTCTCTCCACCTTTCTTCGCTTTCGTTTTCCTGTCGCCTTTTCGTTCTTGCCCCCCCCCCCTCCTCTCATCAGTCCTGCCTCCTCACCGTTCGACCACACAGAGCCAGATGCGCAAATGTTTGCGGAGGACATGGTCGCGACGGGCCGCGCCGGCACCGCGTTCTCGCACAACCGACCCTTCCTGCCCAACGAAACCGACGAGACCAGGGTTCGTCACCATCGCCATCGCTGTCGTCGTCACCCTCCTCATTTTCATCGTCGTCGTTGTATCTTCATTCATCATCGACTCTGTCGTCGTATCCACGCGCGTGCAGGACGATATCTCCGAGGAGACGAGCTCGTCGTTTCTCGACATCACAACCACCACCGAAGCCTCGACGCTCGAGCGCGAGGAGGACAACACGGAGCTGTCCGCCCTCGAGAGCGACTTCGAAGATGAGGAAGAGCTGTACGAACCTCTCCCCCACTCCCCAACGCGCGCCCTTGAACTCACCTCGCTCCCCTCCCCCCCACACACACACGGCAATGCAGCAGGCTCGAGGAAAAGGTGGCGAAGCTGCGTCAGCAAATCCTGGCCGCGCGGGCTCACAAGGTACGCGAGTCGAGCGATGGGTGAGTGTGTGTGTGACGTGGCATGCCGTGGCGTTGCTGATGAAACGCTCCCTACGGAAAGGAGCAACTCGCACAGAAGGTGCTCGACCTCCGCCGACAGAGGGGCTTCGACGTCGCGCCCGCCGCCGGGAGCCCGTCCAAGGAGAAGGAGAGCTGCGGGGGGAGCGGCGTGGATCGAGATCGGCCAAGGGCGCACAGCGCGGCCGCGGAGCAGCGATCGCGCATACTCCGCGAGATGGGCCACGCAGCGAGGCGCGTTAACACCTACAATGGCGGCCCATCGCATCGCAGCACGAAAGCGAACGCGAACGCGAACGAGAGGGAGGGGGAGAGGGAGGGAGAGCGGGGAAAGAACGAAGAGAGGGGGGTAACGACGGCGGATGGCCGTCGGCAGCGACGACCACGGGAGAAGGCGGAGACGGAGAAGGAGGCGAAGGCGAAGGGGGACTCGGACGACACCGAGGAGGAAGATTCCTCGTCGGGGGCCGAACGGCGCGAGTCGACGAGCCGCAGAGGCGGGAGGCGTCAGCGGCAGAGGCAACGGCGAAGCGACGACAGCGAGGACACAAAGAGCGAAGACGACGACGATGAGGAGGAGGAGGAGAGCGAAGAGGGGGGAAGCGGGAGTGGGGGCGGGAGCGGGAGCGGGGAGGGAGCGACGTCCAGTGACGATGTGGACGAGTCGAGCGACAGCGAAAGCGAAGAGAGTGAGAGCGACAGCGACAGCGAAGAGAGCGAAAGCGACAGCGACAGCGACAGCGAGTCGGAGGGGGAGGAGGAAAGCAACAGCAACAGCGACGACAGCGAAAACAGCGAGTCTACGTCGAGCAGCGTGGAGACCACATCGGAGAGCGACGACCTGACCAAGCCAAGCCTCAGCAAGGGCAAGTCGAGCCAGAAGAACAAGCACAAGAAAACGCGTTCATCGAAGCCAGCGTCGTCGCATCGGCCCTCGCTGTCGACGGCCGGCGCCGGCAAGGCCAAGACAGTGCCATCGCTCGCCACGTCGCCGCGGCCCCACCCGCAGCCGGCCACGCCCCGCACCAGCGGCGTCTACATTCCGCCGCTCTACTTCGCGTCGTCGAGCGAGGGCGCCCACACGGCCAGCCGGGCGGCTGGGCGGCCGCGGGAGCGGGAGCGGGACCCCTACGCCCAGTACATCTCGCCCCGTGTGCCCAACACGCTCCCCTACTCGCCGCGCAGGCCTGCCTCCTCGGCCAGCCCGCCGTCGACGGCCGTGTTTGGCGGTCCGACGCTGCGCAGCGGCGGCAGCGGGATTCGACTCAAGGAGAGCCGGCGGCACGGGAGCCACCGCGGCCACCGCTCGCAGCAGGGCCCTGCCGACGAGGGGCGGGGCGGGCGCGAGAGCGGCGAGGTGGTGATGACGCGGGACGAGCGGATGGAGAAGACGTCGTCGTTCCGCTTTTTCGCTCACCTGAGCGAGGGCGTGTCCGAGGTCATGAGGCAGATCCACACCACGCCGGCGGCGGCCACGGGCGCTGGCGGACCGAGCGACAGCGACGGCGGAGACCACAGGCGCACGACCGTGCCGATGCGCGGACGAGCCGCCCTCCACCAGCAGCGACGACGGCCCGCTTCGCTGAGCAAGAGCGACGGGATGCGAAGCGGCTCCGAACTATGACGGTTCACTTGTTGTAAAGAGGTCGAGCAACACAACTACTCAACAGTTTCCAAGTACTTGATGTTTATTTGCACATTGTGGAATGGGTTACTGGGTGCTTCGCTCCTTCTCGTCGAGCCACTGGGGCAGCCGCAGGCCCACGCGGGCGGCGTTGCGCTGGAGGCGTGCGCGGTTGTCGTCGGGGCGAGGCGTGAGGCCGTAGCGTTCGAACATGTCCTTCTCCACGCGCGAGCTCTCGAGGAGGGTCAGGTAGGCCTGCCCCACCCGGAATCCGTCCCACGCCGCGGCAGGCGAAGATGCGGAAGATCGAAATGCTCCCACGATCGTGTCCCGCCACAGCGAGTTGTTGGCAACCGGGGTGAGTTGCTCATTGACCTCGCGCAGCAGGCCACGCAGCAGCCCGCGCACCTCCGATCTCGTCGGTCCGGCAGCCATTTTCTTCTAATCTCTCGGCTTAAATCAAAAGAAATACATTTTCTTCATTTTTCTTCACAGCACAAGGAGAGGAGGGCCCTCGCTCTACGCAACTCTCAGTTGAGGCTCACGACTGGCCTCACCGACTTGGGCGGCAGCGCAGCTCCTCTTTTGGGCGGCATCCTGACATCGTTGGAGGCAAGGGGTGGAGGAAGATGAGCACGAGCAGCGGCAAAAGAGAATGATTCGCAGAGTACAGAGGCGGGTCTGCTGCACCTTCCGTTGGCGGCGCTTGGGGCGAGCCTTCGCTTCTTCCTGCTGGGCTCCTCCTCAAAGTCAGAGTCATCGTCGTAGTCGTCCTCGACGCCCGTCGTGGCCACAGCAAAGTCGTCGCGATCCGCGAGGTGGTCGGCCTGCTGGCTGCCAAAGTAGAACACGTCGTCGCTGGCCACGGCCTCCTTGGCCTTGTCGACGCCAGGAAGGCCTCCTTGCCCGTTGTTGATCGTCACCGATGGCGGCTCCTCACCGCTGAACCCGCTCTCCTCCTCGCCCTCGACGTCTATTTCGGCCTCTACATCGTCCTCGTCGACTTCCTCCTCCAGGATCTCCACTTCCTCGTCTTCCTCGAACTCGTCCTCGATAACGTCCTCCTCATCTTCTTCATCGTACGCTTCAAAGCAGTCGTCGTTGATCTCGAACGCGGCCTCCTCTTCTTCTTCATCTTCATAGTCGTCTTCTGCCCGCCTGCGCTTCGTTGCCTTGGCGCTGATGGCGCCCAGGCGCGACCGCTTGGGCTCGGTGAGCGGCACGCCTCGGTCCTTGAGCTCCTTCTCGAGCACAGCAAGACGGTCGCGTAGGACCTGTAGACGAGCCTTGAGCTTCTCGCCCTCGCCGGGCGCCAGGACCCTGCGTTCCTTGAGGCGGCGTCGCTTGCCCTTGCCCTCGGCCACGATGTCCTCGATGTCGACCACCGGCAGCTCCACGGCCTCGATGTCGCTACGCGGCAGGGTGTACTTCTTGGTGTTGGCGCGGCGCAGCTTGTCCTTCTCCTCCTTCGTTTGATTGTTGCCCGTGTTGATGATCAAGCCGTTCTTCACGAACGTGTTGGGGTTGTTGCGATGCCTGCACAACGCATTGTACAGATAGAGGAAGAAAAATAACAAATAAATAAGTAAACAAACAAATAAAAGAAAAACAGATACAAGGAGGCGGGAGACATACTTCTCCTGGACGTCCCTCCAGACGACGCGAGTGTCGAGGTGTATGCCCTTGAATTGGGCGATGGACTGTTGGCCCACCATCCTCTGGGTCTGAAGGTTGAGCTGACTCCGCGTCTTGCCAGGGAGACACTTGGACTCGATGATGGCCTTCCAATTGCCACACCCGAACTTAATGATAGCCAATCGCAAGATCTCGGAGGTCTCCTGCGTCCAGCCAGGCGAGAGGGAGTAGTTCCACAACGACGGGCTGTCCGCCGTCTTCACTAATTTGCGTGCCATTGACATTCTCTCTAGATGATGACCTATGCAAAATTGAATCGATTGTTGCTCCTCGTAATCTCTTGAGTTCGAGCCAGAGAAGGGCCACTAGGAAGATAGATCAAGTGGAACGATTTGACGTGATCCGGGGCTTCTTCTGAACAGTGAAGCTTCTATCCAAACCCAACACCGGCATCCCCTGCCACCACGAAAAAAAAAGGCGCGAAAAGGAGGCAAGCTGTTGGTTGTCCACAAAAAACATAGCCAAAAAAATTGCACACAAAGGTAAAACGTTTGTGGCCGAAGAAGAAGCATAAGCAGCCGAGATGTTTGCGAACGCGTTGGAGTACTGGCTGACGGTGGTGGCGGCCGTGAGCATCTTCGGCTCGCTGCAGGCCTACCTCTCGAACAACATCCTGAAGGACCGTCAGTTCTCTCTCGCAAAGAATGAAGGTAACCTCCGGAAAAACCCGGAAGGGGGCAGTTAACGTTTACTCAACTTCCACTTCTTTACGCAGTCTCGCCGGTGGCTCGCCGCCTCTTTGGTGCCTGGACGTTGTTGGCCTCCTTGATCCGTCTGCAGGTATTGCCCCCCCCTCCTCAAATTTGGGGCTTTTTGACTGCAACTCCGCCTTATGTTCTGTTTCCCCTTTGCTCGCCGCGCAGTGCGCACTGGACTCGACGAACAAGGCTATCTACCAGACCACCATCGCTACCTTCCTGGTGGCCTACGGCGTCTACGGTTACGAGTGCTTCGTGGCCAAGACCGTGCCCTTCAAGCACGCCCTCCCTCCGTTCATCATCGCTGGTATGAACCTCTCCACAAAACGTTTTGCGGGTTCTACCTCACCACCAATTTTTTTTGTCTCCTTTCAGGCACCTCGCTGGTTTGGATGCTGTTCTTCCACTAAGATGTAACAAAGAGTGTGAAGGAGATTCGAGAAAGGCTTCATTCTTTTCCTTCGCTTACGCCCCGCCCTCTCTTCGCCCTTTCGTTCTTTTTTTTTTGTGCTTGCTCTATCCCACGGTCTTGAGGAGCTCCTCGTCACTGAGGTCTTCGCTGTCGCTAAGCTTCCTTTCGAGGCTCTCCTCACCCACAGGCACCATGACTTCATCCGTCTCCTTGCTCCTCCTCTCCACGAACTCGTTCATCCTCTTCTTGATGGTATCCACCGCCGCGTTGGCTCGTTCTTGCTGCACCTCTTCTGCGCTCCTCTGCTGTGATCCGCCACTCAGCCCTTCGCTTGGCTGCGGCAGCAACACCTTGACCAGAATGAGCACTGCAATGGTCAACATGCCCAGGGCTACCATATACTCGAACATCGTGTCGTGTGCTTAGCCGAACTTGCTTTGTTGTTGTGTGGCCCTCGGCGTTGGCCTGTCCTGCACCGTCGTGCTTTGTCTTTGCGTGGATGCACACCCAAGAGCAAACGAAATTTCAAAGAGAAAGCGAAATTCAGGTTTAAAGAACCAGAAAAGATGAAATGCAGGCAGTCATACATAACCCAACTGATAACAATCCTTGTACCATAAGGGATGCAGCATTTGAAGGGAGACATCATCGCAGAGGTGAAGAGGTGCAGGCAACCACCCTACAAACCATCAACACCTATGTGGAGGCAGCACAGCCTCCACTGGGGCATTCAGGACCATGACTTCTTTTGCTACTGAATTGGTGCTTACGCGGCGAAAGCAAAAAGATTGGTTTCACTGTGGTTCGAACCCAGGACCTACTGCGTGTGAGGCAGACGTGATACCACTACACCATGAAACCACTCATAAACTACCATTGTGGAAATGCAGTTGTGCCCCATGAATTTATTCTTGCACAAAACACACCACCACATACCCACCACCACAGGACCGTTAGATGATGGTAAAGGGATGTACAATCATACACTAACCTCCTCTATTATCAAATGATAGGTTGAAAATGACTGGCGTTTTTTTGTGCACTCATTTCCAGGAATGCAGTGCTATCTGGTGAATTAACCAGCTTTAGACCAAGTAACCATTGTAATTTTAAGTTTACAATATTTTAGGTAGGGTAATTTTTTGTTATGTGCAATAGGATTTTAATGAGGTAAAATTTCTCATTTTATTGAAGTAAAAGTCAATGGAGAGGCGCAAAAAATGCAGGGTTGTTTTTTGTTGTGAAAATGGCCTTACAAAACCAGCTGGGGTAGGCATCTCTGTTGTCATTCAGATGTTGGGGAGGTGGTTTGGTGTTGTGACACTAAGACAAAAAAGGAAGAGAGAGAAACCCCTGTATGGCCCCACATCTCCATGCAAATCGTTGCTGATGGGTGGAGTAGCTGGCACATCAAAAATCGGACAGGACCGCACAGGAACATTAATGGTAAAATGCACTTGCCTTGGGGTTGAGTTTGATTCATTGTCTGGTCAGTCCCACCAAATTCCTTGCAATCACTTCATCCATTCATGCATCCACATTGTACCATCATCAAGGGTTATCAGAGGCACCATGTCAAATCATACTGAGCCACCCAGTGGATGTTGCATAAAGTCAACACATCCTTTTGCATGTCCCCATGAACCATGCTGATGGTGTAGCTCCTGCACCTCATGACTTAATGCTGCACTGTCATGCATGTGCAGGTGGTGTGTTTGCACCTGCCTCATTGCCTGCATACTTGCTGATGACATTGCACAAAGGTTTTGCTTCAGCACACATGCTTGCTTGCCACCATTGTGCCACTCATATAACCTGCCATCTGGTCTATAAGTGTGAGCATGTGATGTTGATGGCCTTCCTGGGGTTTATGCTTGCCATACCATTGCATGTGTGTGCAATGCTCATGCACCTCTGTCACCACAAAAAAGCCTGCAAATTGGTCATGTGTGGGGCACGTGATGTTGAAGGTCTTTATGACATTTATGCTTGCTATACCATTGCGTATGCATACACAATGCTCATGCACCTTCTTTCCCACAATTACACCCTCTATGTTGTCATGTTTGGGCATGTGTTGTGGGTGATCATGGTGCCATTGTGGCTTGCAATACCATCACAAAAGTATGCACTTGCTCTTTGCTTAGCACCATGTTCACCAGCATTGCCTTAATGTTGTAATCCCATCCATGGGCACTGGGTGACAACACAGCCTTGCCAATTCAAGCTTTACTCCCAAGCCTGTTGCCTGAGACCACTGTCCTGGCACATGCACAGCCTTGGCATGATGTCATCCTGCTAATGCATAGTCCTAATTCACCACTGCACACATAGATGACAGTGCATCCACTCCATCATCTGGGTAAGTACAATGAGAAACACACACATAACTCAATATCTTCCATTTTTAAGTTGTTTTTTCATCACATACACATATGCAGTCCTAAAGTGCTCCTTTACCTACATAAAACTGTCCGTTTCCTCAGTTCTGGTGCCAATATCTATGTCAAAAGTGTTGACATTTAGCTGGTGGCGCAATGTCAGCTCTTGAGGAAAAACCCCATTCCCCACAGCCACCCAATGTCCTGTTATGTTCACAGCTTTGCAGGATGATTTGTGCAAGGGCAGCTGAAAGGGATCATGCATGATTTTTTATTGACAGAAAAACTGTTGGTTGCCAGGTGTTTCACCTGGCTTGCTGATGCAGGTTGTGCAATGATTTTTTTTGAGGGCTGCATCCTCTTTCCACACATAGACTGGTTAGAAAAAATGGCAACTAGGTTACCCACAACATATGCACATACAGGACCAGATTGAGTGCACATCTGTGGTGAAAGAGGTGTATGAGCATTGTGCATGCCTTTGTGATGGTATTGCACACAAAATGGCACCATGATTACCACATGCCCAAACATGACAACATAGAAGGTGTAACTGTGGGAAAGAAGGTGCATGTGTCTATGTACTATGGTTGCAAGCAAGCATGTGTGTGGTGAAGGAGGTGCACTGGCACAACCTTGATGCCATGCCATCAATGTAGCAGCGCTCACCTGCACATGCATGACAGTGCAGCATTCCAGTCAAGAGGTGAAGGAGATGAAGAAAGTGCAGAGCCATTGTGTTCTGTGCACAAGCAGCATCAACATGTGAATAGACAGCTGTAATGAATCAGCTTTCACATGACGGTGCAGCATTAAGAGGTGAAGGAGATGAAGAAAATGCAGAGCCATTGAGTTCTGTGGCAAGTAGCAGCAGCATTTGAGTAGACAGCTGTCATGTTTCTTCAAGGGGCCACTGACAGTCAATGTTGTATGTTTGTGATTCCAGTAACCAGCCACCAGGAGGAGCTGCTTCAGAATTCATGAAATCTTAAGGCTCATCATGGAGAGGGATGGGGGTTGGATGACTGACCTTGTTCACTACAACATCTTTACTGAAACCACCATTACTGCTGTGACCTCCACATGTCTAAACAAGCTTGTACTTCACTGCCAACCAAATGCCCTTGCAATAAAAATCACTTGTTATCTTTGGATTTGCCCAAAAAATGAGTTAGCATTTTTCACCAAAAGTAATTTTATCTTTGCAAAATGGGAATGGGAGATTTGGAGTTAAAACCTATTTTGAGGAGCTAAATCTTGAACTCAAAATCAATTTTAAAATGACTGGACCTCTCATTTGAGTCAGCTGTGTTCAGGTGTGACAGTGAATTGATACACATTGCTCGGACAACCCCAGTGATGGAGCAACAAGCTTAGCTTGCAAACATCAAGAATCTACAACTTCTTTGTTTAACTTAACCAACCAATTGGTGAGCCCACATTGTTAGGGCTGATGTTTTTGCTGAAGGTCGTGTTAAAGGCAGCTTCATCTAATAATAAGATCCATCACCTTAAGGACATACAAATCGTGCATCAAGTGTGGAAGTAACAATGTCCACCAGCTGGGAAACATCAACTTGGTAGTTGTACCCATCTGACCCTTTGGCGATGCCTGCATTGCCACATGAGGTCAGCTTTCACACAGTTGAGGAGCAGGCCACTGCTACACCCATACTTACCATCTTTGGTGAGGTTGGCAACGACGCCATGGTAGGCGAGGCCCAGACGTGCCGTCGTTATCATGCTCTGTGCGTAGCTTCCAACAAACTATGCCGGGTGGTTAGATGACCATTGCCCAAGGGGGCAGGTGCGAGACTGAGGTTTACCTCGATCACATGACCACCCGGCCGCATCGCTGCTAAGAACACAAACCCTGCGTCCAGAAATGATGCGGCTCGGATCCATCACTTCAGACATTGAGCATTTCTTGGTAAGCGTACCTGCGCCATGCGGCCCTACGACGATGTCTGCCTGCGAGTAGAGCGCCATCACCGTTTTGAGGGGCGTCTTGGGCCAGTGCTCATGGTACTTGATTCTCACGTGCCTCTCTCTTGACACTCCATCTTGTGATGCGGCCGTGGCCAGCAGGCGGGCGGGATAGCCCTCAACCAGGGAGACCAGGGCGTCCTTTACCTCCTCGTGGTTGGCGATGAGTCGGCCGCGCCAGCTATCCGTGCGCACCATCATCACGATGTTGACTTCAAGAGGGTCGTCGGCTGAGAAGCCTGGCGGAGGCAGGGCGGCTCCAGCGGAGGCGTAGTAGTGTCCAAAGAACTGTTCGACCTTGGCACGCTTGGCCAGCTCCAGCAGGGCGCTCCAAGGTCGGTGATTGGGGAGATGAAGGAGGCTCCACACGTTGCTTCGGATCTGTTGGGCAAAGCCCAGCGCTGCCGGCTCGTGTCGGTAGAGCTCGTGGGTGTAGTATATCACGTCTGCCTTCACCGCAGTGTCCGCATATGAGAACACCATCCTCGACCTGATCTCACATTAGCATTGTACGATGAAGTTTGAATTTAGGGTGATAAGATAGGCCGAGATGTGTACTTGGAGAGGTTGCAGAGCTGCAAGAAGTGATCGCCGAAGCTTCCTTCCCACTGCCAACCGTCGACGCCGTTGAGATGAATCAGCACGTCGGGGTGCTGATGTAGGTAGGGCAGAAGCGCGAAGAGGCGGTAATACTGGTCCTGAACCATGTGGTAGAACATGTCCTGGTGAAAGTGGTAGATCACCACCACCTCCTTCGTCTCCACAACCTTGGGCAGCGTTCCCTTGCTACACGACAAGAACTGTACATAACACAACGAGATTAGCGACAAGTAACCCAAGGCGACAAGAGTGGGAAGCTTCAACCTCGAAAGTGGAGTTGTAACCGGCGGCCTGAGCTTGATCCACGAGCACTTCATTGTCTATGGAGCAAGGCAGGAAGACGTCGCGCGAGACGATGCTGCCACGGGGGGTCACGAAGCCGTCGAACACTACACCGACCTGCGGGAGACCCGCGTTGTTAGGACCCATGCGTAGCCGCTTGGCCAGTTCGTGCTCTCCGGCCTCGGTAGCCAACGCGGCCGACCGGTCCTCGTAGTGGCGGCCGACGGCCTCGGCCGAGGGCTGAAAGTCGGGCGGGACGTAGGTGAGATCGTAGAGGTCGGCCAGGGACGAGTCGTTCCACCGCACGCAGGTCGGGTCAAAGTGTTGGCATGTGCGCACCAGCACGCCCTCGCCGCTGATATTAGTAGTTCGCTCATCCAATAGAAACGCGAGCGAGTGCTTCTGGTCGATCTGTATATGTGCGCAGCTCATCGCGTCACTATTGGCAGCCGGGCAATCTCACAGATACGGTGTGGCATACCCAAGTCCGAGGCTTGGGAGGGGCTGGGTGGCGAAGGGTCAGATTGGCGGAGCACAGCGGCAGCTCTGCTCTCTGTATGTGATAGGTTCCTACTCCAGGTTAGTTTTGCCACTTCCTTCCTTTCAACAATGGGAAGAGAGCGGGTCCGTGCCTTTTTGGTGTAGGCCTGGTGAGCGGCAAGCAGGTCATTGCGAGTCTTGTGCAAGAAGCCGAGCTTGTCTGCCGATGTTGTCGGCGGCTCTGGTGATGTGGAAGGGTCTTCGGGGGGCAGTGGAGGTTGATGGTCCACCTGCTCTGAGCTGTCGTGGCTGTCGTAGAAGGGGTCATCCCAGTTGAACAAGTTGTTGCTCGCATTGTTGTAGAACGGAGCGGAGAAGAGGAGGAGGAAGGCCAAGGTGGCCAGGACGCACAAGAGCACAAGCCCTAGGGTAGGTCGTCGTCCACTCCACCTCATGGTCATCACTGCTTCTTTCTCTGGTCTCAATGATGTTGCGAGTGTTGTGAGTGAGCCTAAAGCCCTAGTGGGATATCAGGAACTGCCAATCGGGCAACGCCATCCAAACAAAAAGTGGTGGAAATTGCGTTGCCCATTGACCAACGGTGACCACGCAGCTTAGCCTGAGAGAACTCGCCGCAGATGACCTACTCGCAAACATCTTCCTTATTCGCACCCTCATTCCTCTTCGTTCTTCTTCATTCTTCCTGTTGATGTGATGACATCAACAGCGCTCAGCGCCTTCAAAAGTTGAGCTTTCTCGTTCGAAATCCGGAAAAAAGGCGCGAAACTCAGAGTAAAGAAAAACAAGCTACACTTGATGGATCTCCAACTCTTCTTGAGGGCTCAGCATTGGTTATGCTCTCCACCCCAAGACCGTGGTGAAGGGAACCCTGGCAGGGCCCAGTTCGGCGGACGAGATGTGGTCATAAGCTTGCCGGACGAAGAAGATTCAGGGGGCGACTCCTGGGACGTACTGTTTCGTGGGCGCTGCTGTTTCCACCTCGGCGAGCAAGCTCCTCCGCAAGTGGCAACCTCTGAGGTATGCACGAGCCCAAGGCGGACCGTGTAAAGAGATTATTTTTTTTTGATCGATTTTGGATTTTAAATTGATTCTATTTTGCCGGCAACAAGCAGGAGGCGGCCGCTACGTTTGTTCACTCGTCAGTTGGGTTAACTCTGCCGAGTGGCGTCCTCTATTTCAGTGGATCGAAGGATCCAACAGATCTGGTAATGAAGTCCTACCTTGTGCAAGGTCGCTGTAGAAACGCAGCGCGGCTCTCTGACCCATGCCCTCCCCTTCTGCAGTCGTTCGAGCTGGGCTTGCGGACTCTTGCTGAGGGCAGGTTTGGCCTTCTCTTATGCTTCACAGGATCTGTCGCCTTGCTCACTTCACCGCCTCCTCGCAGATCATTGGCCATCGCCGTGTTTGATGGCGAGCCCTTTCAGCTGGATCTGTCGCAGGTGACAAACGCTCTCGCTCGCCTGCGCCTCGCCGTTTCTTACGGGAGGGGGTCTGGGCTGGTGACAGGTCGAGCAGTTGGCGTGCGCGGGGATGGAGGACCGCGAGCGCCTACAGGACAAGCCGCCGTTCGTGCGGTTGAGCTTTGCCTGCGTGCGCCTTCAGTTCTATCCCGAGGCAGGCTTCGAGTGGAAGGCCGCCGTCAAGCAACTCCATAGGTGTCCTCTCATGTCTTTGCCCTTCTTCTCCCACCTGTTCACTCGAGTTCTTGCCTTGTTGGCTCAACGGCGCAACGTTGTCCTGTGCGCAGATGCGTGAGCAGGCTGTTGGCCGCGTTCAGCTCTGGCGCGCAGCACACGCCCTCGCCGGCCACGACAACGACCACGACAACGGCTACTACAACGGCCACTTCGCGAGGCAAGGAGCAGGCCGTGGCCCGCAAGAGAAGCCAGCCCAGAGGCCAGGCCGGGGACGCGGCCCCGGGAGCGAAGGGCAAGGAGAGGGCGCAGCTGCCCCAGGCGGCCGCAACAAGGGGAGGCGACGATGGGGACGAATGGGAGCCTGAGGGGCAAGACGGCGACGGCCACTCGCGTTTGCGGAAGAAGAGGAAGACGATTAAGCAGGAGCGGGAGAGGGACGATGAGGCGAGTGGGGAGGTGGGCGGCGAGCCGACGGTGCTGGACGAGGCCAGGGCCATGTACGACCACGGTGGCTGGGCCGAGCTCATGGCCTGTCTGCCGAAGCTGGACCAACTTGAGGAGGACGCGGCCCTGGCCGTGGTACGGCAGCTGATCGAGAGCATCGCACACCTCATTCCGCGCCACTATGCTCAGCTCTTTCCCCCTGGTACGTGTCGCACGCACGCACGCACGCACGCACGTAACGTTGAAGTAACAGTGTGTCCAAACATCAGACGACGGCACAGAGTTGCAGCGACGCCGGAAGAATGACGCGGTGGTGATGGACGAGCTGGTAGGCGCCACCTATACAGAGGGAGGTGGGCGTACAGGGCGGGGGAGAGACTGAATGCTCCGGTCTCGTGTGCAGGCTCGATTACACGGTAAGTGCCTCGGGCTCGGCGGCCGTGTCGAGGTCGATCGCGTGCGGGCGCTATTGGCGAGGGCGAGGACCGAACTCGAAGCCCGCATGGCTAGCACGATGGGTCTCCTCTTTCCCCAGGTTTCCCTCCATCACTTCGCTCGGTTGCCCTGCTCGAGCGTAGTTGCTCATCGTGTGTGTGTGTGTGTGTGTGTGTGTGTGTGTGTGTGTGTGTGTGTGTGTGTGTGTGAAATGGAGCAGAAGGCGCGCGGAAGGACAAAGGTAGTGGACGCACGGCAGATTGCCTTGCTCGAGGACCTTCACCAGCAGGCACGCCCTTGCGCCTCCCTTTCCGTTTATACGGGCACTGACGAGGCGACGGTCACGTCGCGTCACAGGTTGAGGACATGTGTGAAGCGGAGATGCTGCTCGAGGTCCTTTCGCGGCGTTTCGGCCTCTGACGCGCTAATTAAATTATAAATGATTTATTATTAATTGATTTTAATTGCACTTTTCCTATGCGGGCCACAACACGCAACCGTCGACAAGAAAGAATTTGCGAGGTGGAAGAGCAAGTTTCGATCGATAAATGAGGGTCTGTCACAAACTTATCCCAACCAGGTTGTGACAGTCAGGTTAGACCGAATGAGTCTCTCGTTTCCATCTAACCTCTCTGACCCAATCGCCATGGTGGTGTTGCTCGATTCCTTGAGGCCCAACCATTTCCTGAAAAAAATTTTCGTGTAGTGAGAGTGCGGTCACCATAAACAAAACAATATCCTGAGCTTGCATGAAGAGGAACAACAAGGGGGAAGGCACCACCCAGAAGAAGAAGAAGCAGCGCAAAGCTAAGGAAGTGCCCTGGACGTAAGAACGCCCACTCGTACAAGCAATAGTGCAATTGTTTAAAGTCATTTTTTTTTATAGGTGGGCAGAGAGAGCAGACCATCTTGTGGACCATGGCTGGATAGCAGTCTGAACTCCTCTTCTCAAGCATGTCATAAAGTGTGAGGAACAAGCTGTATGTGTCAACATCCCTTGCTGTGTGTCCCCTTGCCAGCTCTTTGACCTTCTTTGGACCTATGAAATTTGTGCCCACATTGTCACAACAACAGTCAACCAACTATGTGGCTCCACAGCGATGATCATTAGACCTGAGGAGATAAGCAAGTACTGGGGAATGGTCTGCATCTTTGCAGTCTATGGAGGACGCTCAATTCAGCAGTTCTTTGCCAGAGGAGACCACTTGATCCAATATCCTGGTTGGCAACATTCTCTGGGCTGAGCATGTTTCCTATTCATTGGCAACCACCTCTACTACTCCATCCCAACCATCCATCAGCTTCTCCAAGCTTCTTTCTTTCATCATCTACTTCCTGGCACCCACTTGTGCGTTGATGAGATCTGGGTGAAGTGTAAGAACAGATCTTGTCCAGATCTCAAGTTCAACACCTTGAAGGCTGATTGATGGGCCATGGAGTTCATCTCTCTCCATGACCTGAGTGGCTACCTTCTGGCTTTCACTCCTCCTCACAGCACTGAAACACCATTTGAGGCTCTCATCTCCCTCAGCTGCAAAATCAGCTCCACAGGATGTGTCCACCATGTTGTTGCTGACACAAGGTTCTCCAATGTCAAGCAGGCCAAGGCACTACTTCAGATGGGCCTATGGTGCACTCTTGTGTGCCAAAAGGACCGCCCTCAATATCTCTTCCAACATGGACTGGGATGTGACTTAGCTCAAGGCCACACTGAGGTTGTGTTGAAGGGTGAGTTTGTTGTGGCCACAACAAAAAGCAACAAAGCAGTCAACATCATCTCCATGAACTTCACCTTGTTGGAGCAAGCCCAAGCCTCAGCCAAGGAAAGAAGAGCTCTTCGCACACTCTACAACAATACCAAACGTCCAGCTGACCACTTCCAGCAGCTCTACACCGCCTTCCACTTCAATCACCATCATCAACAGTGGGAAGCCAACCTCCTCACTGCTTGGTTTGAGTATGCAGTGACGAACACCTACATCATCCACAAACTGATGTCCTCCTCCCCTTTAACACATGAGAAGTTCATTGAAGACCTGGGGATCTCACTCCTCTCTGCACCACATCAATAAATGTTGGTGTCTATCTCACCAGAAAATGGTTGGGCCTCAAGGAATCAATGCTGGGGCATACCAGCCAGATCAGCCAAAGTGCCATAAAAGGCTGAGCTCACAGCCATCATCACTCAACAGCTCCAGCAAACCACCTAACCACCAACAGCCTTCAACAATGGCCTACAGCCCCACTACTGCTGCTCATACTGACCATGGCCCTTGTTGCCACTCCAACTGCTCTGGCCACTGGAACCTTCTATGACACCACCTGCAATGAGGTGCCCTCCACCGCCACTGGCCTGTGCCTCCAGGCTGGAGCTGTCCATCTCAGTACCTTCAACTGCATGGGCTCCTTCACCTGCAACAATCCTGCCACTGCACCTGTGGTCTCATTGTTCAACCTGCCCTGGTTCAGTCAGTCTACCCTTTATGAGCCCTCTTGCAGTTGCTGGATCACCCACAGCTATCTCAGTCCTGATGTTGAGCTGCTGGCCATCTACAAGTACAGCAATGCTCTGCCTGGTTGCTTGGAGCAGGGCACCTGCCTGCACTACAATTGGATCAAGGACAACACAACTGTGACACAGTTGATCACATTTGGCCAGAATGTGGGCTTCATGCACCACAACCTGCCATACCTGTGCACAACCAACAGGAGCCTCATGTGCCACCAGTTGTTTTACTGCGTGCCTGAATCAAAGAATGAGCTCATTGTCATCCACAAGTTCTCAGAGGAGGGCTACATTGAGTGGATTCAGAACCTTGTTTGCATGATGGTAGAGCTGCAATTCTTGTAGAAGGCAAGCCTCCAGTTGTGACAATTTCCTCCTTTTCATAATACATTTTTCGTCCTCACTGTTGAAAGACAAAGCACATGCCTTAGAGTCAAGCAGATTACAAGCCCATATGCAGCATAGTGAAATAGATCATCACTCCCGCCCTCGCCTCCATATAATTGATAGATCACCTTTCCTTAACTCCAAGCAACCATCAGTATCACAAAAGCCTGCATGACGTGTTTTAACTCCAAACAACAGCACCTGTTGTGTTTGGTTCCTCTGCTTCCAGCTCAAGTTGTTGGTGTCTGGTAGGCATGCCTTGGTTGAGATCTGCTGTGCTCACATCAAACACACACCAGCTCACCCACTGGGTGTCATCACTGCCTTGCAAGGTGGTGTTTGAGGAACTTCTATCACCTTCTTCCTTTCTTTCTTGCATATCTCTTACACTATCTTTCTGTATCTCTCCCTTAAATATTTACAAGTCTGGTATTGCTTTACTAGTTTGGGGGTGGGTGGGTCACAGAATATACTTGGTACTCATTGCATAACATCTATAGGCGTGTATATAAAGAATGGGAACTAGCTTGGACTGAAATTTTACTATTGTACTGGCCCATTGTACTTCGCCATATTAAAAGTGAAAGTGCCCAGTTTCTACTCTGTCCAGAGCCCTCAAGCCGTGTGCTAGTAGCCCAACAGGGAAAGAGGCACATTACCAAGACAAGATGCTTGAGATACTTGGTGTGTTTTCGTTGCTTGATCTTTTTTGGTAAATCATAAAAGTGATAGGCCTTTTTTACATACACGTGCGGAGGAGCACAAATATCAAAACACCGTAGCTGGAAGTGGCACACCACAAGTCGGTGCAACAACAAGATGTGGATTACCGCGAGGTGGAGCATACGAAAAACAACACTGGGGCTTGTGTTCTTGAGCGTACTGGTCACCTTGGCCTTTCTCCTCTTATCCACTCCGGAGCTCTACGATGGCAAGGCAAGAAACCGTTTGTTCGGCAGAGATAATCCCTTCAACGACAGCCACGACACCCCGGTGCAGGTGGATGATCAAAGTCCACTGCCACGCGAAGAGCCGTCACCACAGCCCCCCGAAGAACCTTCCACTTCACCACAGCCACCCGCACTGCCACCACAGCCCCCTGAAGAGCCTTCCACTTCACCACAGTCCCCCGAAGAGCCTTCCACTTCACCACAGCCACCCGCACAGCCACCCGCACAGCCCCCCGAAGAGCCGCAGACAACATCGGCAGACAAGCTCAGCTTCATGAACAAGACGCACGATGACCTGCTTGCCGCTCACCAGGCCTACACTCAAAAGGCACGACCCCGCGCTCTTTCGATTGTTCGGGGAACAATAACAAAATTAACTTGGAGTTGGGAACCTATCATAAGCAGAGAGCAGAGCAGGTGATGTGCTCGGCCGATCTGACCCTTCGCCACCGTGCCCCTGCCACGCCTCGAGTGTGGGTATGCCACACCAGCACAGAGACTGTAAGGTCGCCAATAGTGACTCTATGCACTGTGCCTCATACGCAGATCGACCAGAGGAACTCCCTCACGTTCCTATTGGACGAGAGAGCAACCAATATCAGCGGCGAGGGGGTGCTGGTGCGCACTTGCAAACTCTTCGATCCGGCCTGCGCCCGATGGAACGACGCGTCGCTGGCTGACCTATACGACCTCACCTACGTCCCCCCCAACTTCCGGCCCTCGGCAGAGGCCGTCGGCCGCCACTTCGAGGAAAAGACAGCCACGTTGGCTGCCGGGGCTGGACAGCATGAACGGGTCAAGCGGCTGCGCATGGGCCCCAACAACAAGGGACTTACGGAGGTTGGCGTAGTGTTCGACGGCTTCGTCACGCCACGTGGCAGCATCGTCTCACGCGACGTCTTCCTGCGCTGTGCCATAGGCAATGATTTGCTCGTGGATCGAGCTCAGGCGGCCGGCTACAACTCCACTTTCGAGGTTAACCCCGTCTTGTCGCCTTGGGTTGCTTGTTTCTTATCATGTTGTGTTGAGTGCAGTACTTGTCATGCAACAAGGATGTGCTTCCTAAGGTGGTGGAGACGAGGGAGGTGGTAGTTGTCTACCACTTCCACCAGAGCATGTTCTACCACATGGTGCAGGACCAGTTCTACCGCCTCTTCGCACTTCTGCCCTACCTGCATCAGCATCCCGACGTGCTGATTCACCTATACGGCGTCGACGGCTGGCCGTGGGAGGAAAGCTTCTTGCAGCTCTGCAACCTCCCTAAGTACAAGTCTCGTTTTATATTATTGTTTTTTTTTCTCAATCCAAATTTACAAGGACTACGTTAATGTGAAACTAGGTCAAGGATCGTGTTCTCTAACGAGGACAAGGCGGTGAAGGCAGACGTGATCTACTACACCCACGAGCTCTACCGACACGAGACGCCCGCTCTGGGCTTGGCCCAACAGATCCGAAGCAACGTGTGGAGCCTCCTTCATCTCCCCAATCACCGACCTTGGAGCGCCCTGCTGGAGCCGGCCAAGCGTGCCAAGGTCGAACAGTTCTTTGGACACTACTACGCCTCCGCTGGAGCCGCCCTGCCTCCGCCAGGCTTCTCTGCCGACGATCCTCTTGAGATCAACATCTTGGTGATGGTGCGCACGGATAGCTGGCGCGGTCGACTCGTCGCCAACCACGAGGAGGTAAAGAACGCCCTGACCACCCTGGCTAGGAACTATCCCGGCCGCCTATTGGCCAGGGCACCGCTAGCCAGCGGACCGAGAGAGAGGCACGTGAGAATCAACTACCATGAGCACTTGCCCAAGACGCCCGTCAACACAGTGCTGGCGCTCTACTCGCAGGCAGACATCGTCGTAGGGCCGCACGGCGCTGGTACGCTGACCGAGCCTTGCTCAGTGCTCTGAAAGTGCTAAGCCACATTTGTTCTGTCTTCTGGATCGCAGGGTTTGTGTTCTTAGCAGCGATGCGGCCGGGTGGTCTAGTGGTTGAGGTAAACCTCAGTCTGGCCCCATTGGACTCTGGTCACTAACACCCCACGACGTGCATTGGCAGTTTATTGGAAGCTACCAACAGAACATGGTCACGACGGCTCGTCTGGGCCTCGCCTACCACGGTGTCATTGCCAACCTAACCACAGACGGTAAGTATGGTGGCCTTTTTTTAACCTTGTGCGAGCTGACCTCATGTGGTTATGCAGGCATCGCCACAGGGTCAGGAGGGTACAACTATCAAGTGGATGTCCCCCAGCTGGTGGACATTGTGACCTCCGCTCTTGAAACACGATTCGTAGATCCTTAAGTGTACTGGTCTTATTGACCGTGGCACACCAAGATGTTAAAACCTCAGCCACTCCTTTTTTTTTTTTTTTGGAAAGAGGAATGTTCACAGTTTTGACTTAGACTCTTGCCTCACCACTTGAGATATGCACAAAAGTGTTGAAAAGTGTAAAAATGGCACAACTCAGCACCAGGTACCAAAAGGGTCAGGTGTGACCTCCTGGTGTTGGGAAGAAAAGTATCACACTACAGCAGAAGATACAACATCAATAAAACACCAGCATTGAAAGTTACAGAATATTGGGCAGTTAGCCCAAGGACTTGCAAGACCTGTTGGATGTGCTGGAAGAAGAGGGAGAAGAGCAGGAAGTTGAAGGTGCATAGGCAGTGATGTTGAGCATATCACTGTCATCCAGGCTCTTGACTAAAAAGTTAAGAAGCCAGTTGGTGAGGGAGCCAACATTGGTGGCACTAATGGTGGAGGAAGATAGAGGAAGAATGCAAGTGAGAGGTAGAAGCTGCTTCATACAAGATGTGGACAGGTTTGGCATTCTTTGAAGAAAGGTATGTGTGAGGCAGGTGTTCAAGGCTGTTGAGAAGGTGGTCAGAAACTGGCCAGTTGCCATGACCTAGAGGGTGTTTACACCATCTGTAATGCTAACCACCCACCTGACATCCCCTCCTTACCTACATATGGCATGTTAACAATGTCACTTTTTAATGAACCCAAAAATGCCTGTGGTCAAGGTGAACCCATGTATATTCTGAACATCCACAGATGTGACTTTTTCACCATCTTACCTTTTTCATCACAAAACAACAAGGTGAGCATTACCACAGCCCAAAGTTGTAATTGACCCTTTTGGGCATCTCTCCATTTCATGTTCATTTAGATCTTCACCCACAAGAGAAGTGTGAACCGATGCACATCGGTTCTTCCATCCCAGCCAAGAGATGTACATATTTTTGGTGAAATACCAGGTGTTCAGATGAAAATAATTTTGCTTTAGGCACATTTCTAAACCAAATTTGAGCTGTAACAAATCCATAACAGGCATGTCGACACAAAATCACTTACCAACGCATCGGTACCAACCCTTTAAAGATGTTTGTGAAAAACCAGTTCTTCTTTTTATGTGTTTTTTACTCAACTTTTGGCCACTGTTTTCAATTTGAAAAACTGTTGTTGAATTTCTAGAAGAAATCAAGTTCCAACAATATAACACAATCCAATGCATTTTGTCAAGTTCAGTGTGTTTTTATTCCATTTGTGTCTGAAAAGAGTACATTGCCAAAAGAGTCATTGTTACTTTTTTCTGAACACTCTGTTTAGAGCATCACTCACAAGGAATCATCCCACAACACACTGACCTTCCTTTTTGGCCAAGGCAACGACTGTGAGTGATGGGGACTTTGCTCATCCAAAATTTGTAATAACTCTCACTTGTGAATAGATCATCATTTGGTGCTCCATTCCACATGTACATGAAAAGTACCTTCACCCTTGGCGTCACCAGGCCAACCTCCATAATACAAATTTGTAATTGGTACCAATAGGATCACAAAGAGCGAACAGACGATGACATTTCGACTGATGACTGGTCGGCTGATGAGGAGCGGGATGGCGAGACCGACGTTGAACCCGCGGAGGTGGTCGACCGCGACAAGCGGCTGCGTGCGGCTGAGTACCAAAAGGAGAAGACGTTGGTGCGCTTGGCGTAGACGGTGAAGATGAGCAGGACTAGCGGCACGATCTCCACAACGATCACGAACACAATGGCCCCGATGGCGCTCACGCTTTGGTCGATCGTGCCGTAGAGGAGGAAGCCGCACATGCACAGCAACGCCACCGTGCAGATTACAAGTACCACAGAAAACTGGTGGAATATGTGAATATGCTCACAATCAGCATCCAATTCTTCACTTTGACATCTGGTCGAGCTGGTGTACCTTGATCATCTTGTTGCGCTTGAGCTTGGCCAACTTCTCGCTCATGGCCTTGACGTGGGCCAGCATCCAGATCACCGCCGAGCCGTAGACGAGGAATGCGACGGCCAGGCAGAGGGCGATGAATATGATCACCGATTGGTACAGAATGGCCAACGCCTTGCGCGCGTCCTTCAGGTCTGAGTTGGGGTCTCCGCCATCCAGGAAGTACGGCGTTGCACACGACGTCTGCAAAATTAAAGAAAATAAAGTTAGCCAACAACAAAAATGAAATGTCAAATCAAAGCGACAGTTGGGAAAGTCCGTACGTCGGTCGACGAGGTGCTGGCTTGGAGGGAAATGAAAATGATGACAAGCACGATGAGGAAGAGGTAGATAAACACGTTGACCAAAGCAAACATGATCTTCATCCGCTTGAGCATCGTCGGGCCGCCTTTCTTCAACGTCCAGTGGACCAGCTCCACCCTGATGATCAGAATTAGAAACAACCCAGTTGAGCACCAACAAGATCTGACATCATGTGTGTTGATCATGGGGAGGTACCAGAAGAAGAGAAGGAGGGTGTAGATGCTGAGGAAGAGGTAGACGGGAAGGTCGCCTAGGATGACGTAGACCACCACGTTCGTGTCGTTCAACACGCCCGTGGGCAGCATCGCGAAGTAGATCACCCGCACTGGAAAAAAGGAGGTTCGTGATTGATTGGTTTGTGACAAGAGAGAGAGAGAGAGAGAAACGTACGAATGAGAATTGCTTCGATGCAGATATGTATGATACGACCCATCGAGAAGAGCGTCCACAGGAAGCTCGACACGCTCTTGGTGCCAGCGTCCGGCCACTCCTGAGTTTGATTACGTCTGTCAGCTGACAGTTCGCCCACCAGCGAGGAGAGGTGATCGTACAACTTTAATGAAGAGAAAGATCTGGTTAACAATGGCCAGCGTGTTGGGAATCAACAACAATGCGTAGAGGGCCACAGCAAAGTAGAACATGCCCACCGTGGCGTCGCTCAGCGAATCCATGAACGTTATGGATTCCCAACCGGTGATGCTAAACACCACGCACACGCAATAGACATCTTAGCACACATACCTTGTCGATTCAGAGGGCTCGAGGGCGCACCGCACGATAGGGAAGTAGGTGGGCAGAGTGGATGGTAGTGGATGAGACAGAACGCCGCACAGGGCCAGGCCGTCGTCTTCCAGCGTGATGGTCATGCCAAGAGGAGACCACCGGGATAAGTCACCATCGCTCTGTGCAAAGTCGTAGACGTCGTAGTCCGAGTCTACTGCGATGTCATCTCTGCGATAGAGACAGATCCTTATATCTCCCTGCACCACGTTCGTCAGGCTTGTGCTTGTTTTGCATGGTGTTGTGTGGTGTGTGTGTGTGTGTGTGTGTGTGTGTGTGTGTGTGTGTGTGTGTGTGTGTGTGTACAGCATTGGGAGAGGTGATCTTGGCGGGCTCGCCGTCGGCATCGAGCTGGATCGTCAGGCCGTCGCCAATAAGTTGGCCCACCACGACGTCATGCGAGTTCTCAAATTCGTAACCCTGAGCGTTGGTCGTGATGGTCTTGACGAAGATATTGGACACGAAGGTGGTCTCCTCTTCCTTGAAGAACTGAGCGGCGGGCACTGAGTAGGTGGTGACGTCAACGCAATCGGGCGACAATCTGAGCGCCTCATCCCACGACACACTTGCCGTTCCCGGAACCTACACAGCCCAAGAGAGCGCGCGTAAGAGAGGGACAAGTTGCAGTTAATGTTTCTCCTGATGCACCCAACGACGTACAGTGAGTTCGAACGCCGAGCCGGAGCAGGTGCGCGATGCGCCTGACGAGATCGCGCTCGAGTCCGCGCATGTACCCTTTGAAGATAGAACGCAGCAAAACGAACCAACTCACGCGCTAGGGATCAGTGGAATACGTTCTGGCGCATTCCAGCGCAGTAAAGCATATCAGTTGTTTGTTGGTTATATGTACCTCATCGACACCACCTTGGAGGCACGAACAGGCCACCCGCTCGTATGTATCCAGCAATCGATTGTATCTGCGCACAGCCAGTCGTGGAGGTGAGTTGACGAGGTGATTGGAAAATAGTTCTCCCGAGCATGCTTACCGGCAGGCCTGATCCGACTTCTCGAGGACAGCCAGTTCTGAGTAGTGCGCAGCGGTGTGTTGGGTCATCTGATTGAACATGGAGAAATAGGGCACCACCGACTTGTTCATCTGTTTCCACTCCCTCGCCTGCCAGCTCAACGGCTGCCATCGGCCACCAGCATACCTTACCGTCCCCACCCACCCTATCAGCTTACACACACGCACACACACACACACACACACACACACACACACACACACACACACACACGTGATGTACCATTCCCCACGGCGCCAGCGGTAATATGGCACCATGGTGCCGCCGACAGCATCACACTCGCTGGCGTTCTTGGGTGAGAGGAACTCCTGGCCCGCCAGTCCCACTGCGCCGGTGAGATACGTGTATCGTGGCTCGCGGCAGCCCTCCCCGTAGGCCTCGCACTGGCTCCGATTAGCCGCCGCATAAACCCACCTGGGCTGTCCGTAATCGAGCTGTCGCGCAAGACACGCCTGTGCACGTGGGTGTGGAGTGCGTGCGTGCGCAGTGTGTGTGTGTGTGTGTGTGAGAGAGAGAGAGAGAGAGAACAAAAGTGCTATGGAAGTAATGGTACGGCTTCAGAGGTGATGTAGTAGTCGAGGCAACCAATGCGACCCTTCTGGGTGTACGGAGGGCACGAGGGCACCACTCCAAAGAGATCTGTCTTGAGCTGGAAGGGATACAGGCACACACCGTCGCTGTCACAAACAAAAAGTCGTCCATCAGCGCCACTAATGACTGCGTTTGACTTTGACATGACGGAGGGGCTTACATGGGTGTCAAGGTGAGGGCATCGTAGTAGGGATTGACGAGTTCAAGGCTGTCCTCGCACACGCCCGCAGCGTTGCACTCGGTTTCGTTCGCGCACTGCTGTCCACCCGCACACAGCGTCGTGCAGAAGGGTGTCGACTCACACGTGGTCTGTCTCGGCGTTGCATTGCAACAAAAGGATGAACAGTTAATTTCTGGCATCACCCAGCACGTTTGGTGGGATACACGCAACCTGGTCGGCGGTCAAGTAGGGGTGGCAGGCACCAGTGGTGCACGAAGCCTGGTCGGAATAGGCGCCGTATTCGTACTGGAGGGACCACGACCACCCGTTGCCTCCGTTCACGCAGTCCGCGAAGGTGCGCTCGTTGCGGAGCATGCACACGTTTGTGGTTGGGTTCCACCTGCGCTGCCAATAAGCGAGTGCTAGCGGTCCATGTGAGGTTTGATCGGGTGGTGGGTAGAAGTACAAACAGTCTGCGTCGGAGCTTTCGACGCTGCGGCAGAGAGTGAAGTTGTGGCAGTCTGTCTCTGTAGCGAGGAAGCTGCTTGTCGAGTAGCAGTACTCGTCGCAGACCATCTTGTCTTGCCCATTTTCGTCTCGCTGTAATGTAGGAGGGTGAGACATGCGCGCTACCAATGGATCCAAGGGATGTCCCACACGGGAACATACCACGTATTTGAAGACAGAGCAGAAGGCTAGCATGCATGTGGCATCGTTAATGCCGGGGAGAGCACACTCGTTCACGATGTTATTACTGTCCCCATGCCACTCGCGCATTCGTCAAAGCAGACCTCAGAAAGTGAAGAGAAAGAGGCCGTACGTTCCTACGCCGAACTGGGCACACACCTCCTGCGGCTCGTACGCCACCGTGCGGTCGCCGCGCAGATAACAGCCAGGGAACCGTGACACGTGAAGGCGAGTCAAGGGAGACGTATCTCAATGGGCATCTAGTGGGCGTGGGGGAGGTGTGGAGGTGAGAGGGCGAGGTGGAGATGAAGGAGGGAAAGGATATCTCCCAGCAGGAGTCAGGGAATTCCTCGGAACAGAGGCTGCAGAAGTTGGTCGTCCCGTCCGAGGTCTGATCGGGCAGGTAACGATAGCCACAGCTCTGCTCACAATACGGGTCCCTAAAAAGGATAGGAAGAGATATATCACAAAACAATGGCGGCGTGTACAACACATAACAATGGCTTGTGTGTTGGTACCTGCCAAGCTCAGGATAGATTTGACAAGCAGCCCAATTGCAGTTATGCGTGTCGCAGCCGCCAGTGATGTAGTATTCATCGATATTGGAGCCGCCAACACAAGTCGCTGTACAAACGTTGTGCCGGGGTCGGTGAGATGAGACTGCAACGGAGATGAGGAGGTGAAACAGTACGGGAAGCAAGGTGATCCTTGTAGGTGGACAGAAACGCGTCTGGGTCATTGGTTTGGTTGGCTGTATGCAGGCGTCAGTCAATTCCAGGCAATTTTAGGAAGAGAGGCCACCAACCAGTCAAGTTCCACTGGGAGCGGTAGTACTGCCTCTCCTTGTCTTCCATGCCATCCACTACACACTATTGCACCGTCGCAATCATGATGAGCAACCATTCAACATATAGGACAAGGCATGCTCACCTCAGCAATCAAGTTCAGACGAGCGGTGTGGTCTTTGGGTGTGCTGCACTTGCTGAAACGGCATGTCTGGTTGCTTGCACAGTCGGCGTCAGTGATACACAGGATCGTGCACGTGTGGAACTCAGTGCATCGTGAGCCTAACATGGTGAAGAAGAAACAAAGTGGATGAGCACATTACATAGCCAAGCCCATCAGGCCAAGGAAAAGCAGGTCCCACCAAACAGACAGTCTCCATCCGATTCGCAGTAGGCTCCGTAGTGCTTCACCGCACAGTCCAACGAAGGGTTGCTCACCCTGTAGGCCGAGGTGATCGACTATGATGTCGGGTGGCAGTGAGCATAGTGCCACCGAGTTGGAAAACAAAGAATGGGGCCGCGAACGTCGTAGAACGAAGCGGCGCAGTTGCGGGTGGGGTCATCCTCGTATTGCTTGGTGTGCGCGTAGTCCTCGAGAGCGAGGTAGGTGCAACCAGCAGTGCCTGAGCAGCTTGCCACTACCGCTGATTTGTTTGCTTGGTACTGAGGCTTGGTGTAGGTGATGTCTTTTCTTTCACAAACATCCGACCACGCTTCCCTACAACAGCAGCACCGACGACCGAATGAGTGATTGAGCGCCAAAAACCACATGTGAAAACGAGACGTACAAGAAATTGCAGCAGGGGTCCAGCGAGCTGTTGTAGGTTGAGTCTAAGGAAGTGCAACGGATAGTGTTCTCGGTTACCGTGACGTTAGCAACATGTTCGATGAAGTGACTGTCCACCAATCGTTGACACCCTACCCACCCATCGCTAAGGATGTGAAACGGCAGGTCAGTGCTTTCAATCATCAACGTTGGTAAGGAATTCGTACCTGACTGCAAAGGCGTTGACGCGGTAGACAATGTCGTGAAAATCATCCAATGAATCAACGCTGTCGTAGCTTGTAGCCATGCTCTGTAACCTCACCTTGGCTTCGTCAAATTTAGCCTCGGAACACTCGGGATAGGTCATCTGCGGGTGCACTAGCACATCGCCGACGAGCTAGGACAACGTTATGAGCTTATGTGAGGATTGTCAATCGGACCAGCAATTCTCATATCATACCGTTCCATTGACGTCGATGAGGTCCACAAAACTGATGCTGCACTGGGAAAATGACACGTCGTACGTAGTAATAACCTGTCCGTTGATTCCCAGGCTGTACATGACTCGCGCAATCGAGAATTTGCCCGGCACCGGCTCAAAGGTTTCCCCTGGCACTCTACAAGACCGTCAACGGAGGCCGAGTGCGAGGGCAGAATCTTAATTCGCGCACAGTGCATTGGAGCGTACGGTTGGTAGAGAGGCATGATAAAGGCAGAGGCGGCTGAGTCCGCGGTGGGCATGAGGAGGGTGGTATAGGTCAACTCGCAATTATCGGGGCTGTCCTGGGCCCTGGTTTGACAGGTGCTCAATCCAGGACACTCCAGCTTCGCATTTCCTATGGACCAGGTACCGAATTAGACTCAGGCAGAAACTACAGCATGCAGCATTGCCATACCAAACAGGTAGTACTGCTCTAGCGGTAGCGGTGCGTCCATGTCTGCGTATAATAAACATACACATGATTGGCATCACCCCATCTTGATGCGGCATGCGGGTGCGGGACAGTACCGTAGACATAAAGCGAGAAGGTTACGTTGGTGATGGCGGGGATGTTCAGGAATAACGGCCCACCCTCGAATGGGTTGTATCCCGATTTGCGGCAGCAGAGGAAGAGGTACTCGGT
>JANDJZ010000358.1:0-62754 GCA_027943245.1 Acanthamoeba sp. SK_2022b
GGCCCGAAGCGGTGGCCGGCGTGATCCACGCCGAGGAAGTGCGCCACGATCACCTCCCAGCCCTCTTCGCCCTCTGCGCAGAGGCGCGCGATGAGAAAAAGAACGAAAGCGAAAGCGAAAGCGACAAAGAACGAAGCGCGGCAAAGAACGAAGGCGCTGGCACGAGACACGAACCAGCGGCTGGCTCGTTACGCATCTCGGGGAACAGATGGCGCATGACGCCGTCGTCCACCGTGTGGAGGTCCTTGACGTTGAACGACGGGAACGGGTGACATCGGGTGAAGTAGCGCTTGTGCGGTGGGAACAGCTTGGCCCAGGTGTCGTCGCCCATGAAGACAGCGCTGCGCCCGTTCTCGCGCATCTGGAGGACGAGGTTGTCCTCGCTGAGCTCCGACGAGTCGAAGTTGTTCTTGGCTTCGAGGAAGGTGGGGATGCCGCCCGTGTTGAGAGCCTTGAGCCGCTGCAGGGTCGTGGTGGGCGCGTCGGCCACGAAGCGGAACAGGAAGGTGTTGCTGGCGTTGTGGAGCAGCAGATCGTTGATGACGGGCAGATTGTTGACGTAGTAGTCATCTTGCAGGTCAGCAGCTGTGTCCACGTCGTCTGTGTCCTTCTGGGCTGGTCGCGTGTAGAGCGTAAAATCAAATCGTAGCGCATCGACGATTACGAACAGGGCGCGTTTGAATCGGCGTGGCATCCAACAGGACCTTTCGTGCGATGGTATCCCCTCGCCTCGCGCTCTTGCCGTTTCATCTGTCACGTCTCGTTCGATCTCGGCCTCGAATCTTGGGGTTGTGTGGTCGTCTTGGAGAGAGGGAGAAGAGGGCCTGTGCATGCACTGACTTCGCGTCTGGATCTCGTAGCGCGTGAGGAAGAAGCCATTAAGGAAGAGAAAGATGGCCACCCCGTGCAGGGCTACGAAGAAGAGCAATAAGAAAGGCGAAGTGGCCCCTGCGCGTAACCTCATGAGGGTTGGTTGAATCTGTGTTCACCCGATCTGGAGCAGGGGCCGTTGTCCTTCTGAGCTCATCGATCGGTACTCATCTTGGTGCACCTCGAGAAATATCAGAAAAAATCAATTTCTTTCTGTTCACTCGAGAAATGCCCTCAAAAATGTGGGAAAATAAATTAAGCACTTGTTGTGCAGGACTCTGTAACAGCTACTGATGATCCCTACTGGAGGGGGATGACCTTGTAGGGGTTGAGGATGAGCTGTGGGTCGAACGTCTCCTTGATGACCCGCATGTAGCGGATGGCCTGTTCAGGCTTGGAATAGTGCAGGCAGTCCCTCTTCATCAGCCCCAGCTGTTTCACACCGCGTTGCCCCCCCCCCAAACGATCACGATTAGCGAACGGGTTGTTGCCTCTCCGTGCGCGCGTGCGGCAGTACCCCGTGCTCGGCAGAGATGGAGCCGCCCTGCTTGGAGGTCCACTCGTAGACAAAGGGCTCGATCAGGCTGTGCACCTCGGCGTCGTACTTGGGCGTCACCATGTTCAAGTGCAAGTTCGCTGCCAGCGACAGAGTTAGGGTCAGCCGATCGACTCTCTCCGCCACACCAACTCGAGAGAGAGAGAGAGAGAGATAGAGGCGGAGATTGCGACGTACAGTCACCAACGTGGCCGTAGGCGATGGTAAGCGCCTTGTCGCCGAGCCGCTCTCGGATCTCGGTGGCCAGATCGTACATCTTGTGGATGGGGATCGACAAGTCGTATTTGTAGTTGAAACCAGCCCTACGCCGACGCCGAAGACGACCACCCACACCGAGCGCGCGTCGTTCGGTCAGTCATCACGCGATGTGACCCCCCCCTCTCCCCCTTTACCCCCCCCCCTCTCCCTCTCACGACAGCGCTTGCGCTCGGGGGGCAGAGAGGAACGCACTTGCTGCCCGCTTCGGCAAAGCTCTCCCTGATCTGCCACAGCGCTCGGAACTGGGTGGTGTCCTGCGCCACCGTGCCGTCGGTCACAAGCCCTTCGCCCATCGCCCGCTCCAAGAACCCGTTGAGTTTCTGGCGCGACGCCCAACGCCCAAGGTTAGCGCGCAGAGGCCAATGGGAGGAGGGCGTCGGCGCTTTTCCGCCAATGGGGAGAGTGGTGGAAGGGGGGGGGGCACCTCGGTGTCGTGCGCTTCGTTGGAGCCGTGGGTCTCGACGAGCACGTAGAACGGGCTGGGCGAGGACAGCGGGTCGCGGATGTGGGGCAGCTGGGTCATCTCCAGCTCCATCGATTGCCGATCCCAGAATTCGAATGCTGATTGGAGTGGCGGGGGGAAGAGCGTGAGTGGTCTACTGCGACGCAGTTGAGTCGTGTGTGTGTGTGTGTGTGTGTGTGTGTGTGTGTGTGTGTGTGTGTGTGTGTGTGTGTGTGTGTGTGAGAGCGCAGGCGTGCATGTCAGCACTGTGTGTGTGTGATGCCAACCTGAGAGAATCTCGCCGAGATCTTGCTTAACCTCCACGAATGCCTTCTGCACGGCTTCGAACGACGGCACACTGAGCACAGCCACGTTGACCGACTGTACGACACACGCACACGCACGCGTTGTTCGATCAGCTGGGAGCGCAGACGTCTGTCAGACCAGAGAGGCCAATGATGGCGTGCCTTTGGCCGGGCCGGCGTCAGCAGTGACACGGCGGTGATCACGCCCAGCGAGCCCTCGCTGCCGATGAAGAGCTGCTTGAGGTCGTAGCCCGTGTTGTCCTTGCGCAGCCCGTTGAGGCTGGCGTCGACCAAAACGCGCCGGACACGCGTCAGTGCGTGCACGGGCGGACAACCGTCGCCGCGCAACGGCGGCGCTGGGACCGGGGGGGAGGGGGTAGTGGGCTGCCCTACCTGTCGAGAATGGTGCCGTCGGGGAGAACGACTTGCAGGCCCAGCACGTTGCCATGCAACGAGCCGTAGCGCAGGAAACGAACGCCGCCCGCGTTGGTGGCCACGTTGCCTCCGATGTGGCAGCTGCAACGACGACATTGGAAGGAACACACGCGATTGGTGCGGACATCTTTCGCGATTGCGGCTGCAGGTAGCGCACGCGTACCTGCCCTTGGCGCCCAGGTCGAGGGGCATGGTGAACCCTTTCTCCTCGAGGTACTCGTCCAGCGCTTGCAGCACGCAACCGGCCTGGGCGCACACAGCGCGGGAACGCGTTTGGCATCAACACGACGGAGAAGAGGGAGAGGAGGGAGAGAGAGTCGACAGCGCACCTGGCACGTCAGCACGCCTGACACCGGATCGAAGGAGAGGACCTTGTTCATCTTGCTCAGGGAGAGGATGATCTCTGCACCAAAGCGAAAGCGGCGGAATTAGTCAAGTAAAATAGAGAAATAAAATGTAGAAATACACAAAAATACATTAATAATACAATTAAAAATATAATTAAAAAAATATAATAAAATGGAAAAGGTGGGAGCGGTACCGTCGTGCACCGGGACGGAGCCACCCACGAGGCCAGTGTTGCCTCCCTGCGGAACCACCGCGAGCTTTCGCTCGTTGCAATATTTGAGAATGCGGGCCACCTCCTCCACCGTGCGTGGCTGCAGGCCCAACCTTGGCAGCGTTTTTCATTTTAATCAATTAAATAAATCAATTAAAAAGGAGAAGGAAGATCAGGTGTGGGGCAGTGGTACTTGGAATAGCCCTGATATTTGTGCAGCCAGTCCTCGTTGAGGGGAGCCAGGGCGTCGGGATCGGTCACCACTGACGCGTGCGGATCGGCCACAATGCTCCGAAAATGCGCCACATCACGCTCCTCGAGCTTAGCATAGCGTGCATCTCGGGGTGGCTTCTCCATCGATGCGTAGGAGCGCCTACTGCGTGCCCCAGCAGGACAGGACAGCAAGACGGGAGATCGAGAAGCGGCAGCTTTCATCATTCCTCTGGAAAGGAAGAGCGAGCCATGACTTGCTGGCACAGTTGTTCTCACAGAAGAGCAAATGGGGATCGATAATCGAGACGACGTCGCGCGTAGTGCCCTCATGTCTGCAGATCAGATCAGTATCTGAATTAATTTGATTTCTATTCCTTTTTCGACGAAGAAACTAGCGAAGAAAAACGGGTGCTCGTAAATAAAAACGGGCCAACCACCGGTGCGCAACAAGTATGACGGTGAAAGTGAGTACTACTTTCACGCCACCAGGGGATTGGGTAACCTGGCTCTCGCCGGCCTATTGTACGCAGTTTTGGTCCATAACCATTCCAACCACAAGACACTATGCATTGTCCCACAAGAGCAGGTCCCCTGCTGGTGGCCCTTATCTTGTGCGCTGTCGCACTGCCCAGCTCGCACGCCGCCTTCCTCCCAGCGGGTGCGTTCCCCCCACGCTAACGGAGCTAACATGCTCTGCTCATGTGTTAATTAAAACGCGTTGAAGGCCTCCGCTCGGAGGAAGTAGAGTGCGACATTGTTGTGGCCGGAGGAAGCACTGCGGCCTTGGCAGCATCCCTGGCCGCTGCTCGCACAGCGCCGGAGAAGCTCATTTGCCTCATCGAGTCGACCAACTGGCCTGGTACTCGTCCCCGTGCGCGCCATTGGCGGTTCATTGTATTACCAACACGGCACGCGCAGGGGGACAGCTGACCTCCTCGGCCGTGAGCGCGGTGGACTTTGGAGTCCACAATGTGCATCCCGTCAACCAACCCAAGGTACGGCGAGCTCTTCTCATGATCAGGTCGCCCACTTGTCAGTCTTGGTAAAGTTGTGGTGGTGGACAGGACTTTGCGGAAATGGTCGCTTCTCTTCCGGGCAATCCCGGCAAGTGCTGGGTCTCGCACTGGTGTACGTGCTCGTCATTCTGAGAAGTCCAAAGAAGACATTGGGGGATCGTGGTTGAATAATGGCGGTTGCAATGCGACGTATATCATATATGGACAGGTTATGAGCCGGCCGATCTGCTGCACAAGTGGATCTTCCCCACCATCGAACGGGCGAAGAACCTGCGCGTCTATTACAACACCGTAGTGAAGAAGGCCTACACGGACAAGGGCGAGGTCAAGTCACGTACGTGCAATTCCTTCTTCCCTTTTGTGAATCGACTTGCCTTCATAGCAACTGAGGTCTTTCTCACGCGCCCTTCACGCCTCCCTCAGTCCTGGCCGTTCAGCGTTTCGCCAAGGACCAGAACGCAGCGTGGCGTAATCGTCTCTCCGAGGTCTTGCTCCCCCCCTCATTGCTTGAGCTCGATGTCGAGCTTGAATTTAGGCTCATTATGTATGAATGTATGACTGTGACAGGATCTGTCGGATTGGTACTCGCTGTATGAGTCGAAGACCTTCAACAAAAAGGCGATCCAGTTCAAGGCCCCTCTGTTCATCGAGGCCACCGAGTTTGGCGATTTGCTTGTGACGGCCGACGCCTCGTTCTCTCAGGGAATCGAATACCCGAACGAGGACGACTACACGACCCTCGACTGCGGACAGACGCACGTCTTCCCTCTCTACATCAGCATCGAGAAGGAGCCCGCCAAGCAGCCCCACTTCCCTCCTCCCCCCAGAGGTGCGCCCGAATCATCGTTGGTTTGCTCTCGCATACGCAGTTGAGCGCTTTTCTCGCTTTGGAATGTGAACACTGCGTGTGTTGGAATGTGTCTGCAGGGATCAGCTACGAGATCCCTTCTTCGTACTCGTGGGGCCGCATCTGGTCGTACCGCCGCTCGATCGGGCTCGAAGGTCCACATTCCACCATTCCAAAACTGCATTCTTAACATGCTCACGACCTTGACTCGCGCAGGTCCGCAGAACGAGGCGCGCATTGGAGAGACCTCCAACCAGAACTGGGGACCTCCGCCCGGCAACGACTACGATCTCGTGCGCTCTCTGGTTCTGGCCCACAACTAGGGTATCAGCTTGCTGACGCGTGCGCGTGCATGCAGGGCTATCTGTACCTGCCCACCGACGAGGTCAAGGCCCAGGCCAAGAACTGGCACGGAGGCATCAACATGACCTCGCTGGCTGATGCCGAGCTCACCGCCTTCGGCTGGTACACCTATTACGCGCAGCAGTGCAACAAGGTACTCACATTATACAATGTGTACGAGGCGCAGTACTAATTACCGACCACGGTCTGGTGTGAACGCACGTACGCACGGGCGCACGCACAGACCCAGAAGCCCGAAGTGTGCGCCCGCATTGCGTTGGCCGCCTCAGTCGCCGGAACCGATCTCGGCCTCTCGAAGGTGCCCTACCTGCGCGAGTCCAGGCGCAGCATCGGCATCCACAACTTCCGCCTCATGTACGCCAACTTGACCTCCCAGTACGTCTCCCCCCCTCTTCTCCTTTTTCTGTCTCTTTTCTCTTTTTTCTGTTGTCTTGCTGGACCTCACAGTCTTGTGCGAAGCGTTGAGCCCACGGGCGTTGTGTTCCCCGACCGAGTGGCCATTGGCGAGTACTTTTACGCCGACATCCACCACATGGCCCACGGACTGTGCAAGTACGTAGTAGTGGCCAGGCGCAATTGTGTGATTGCACGAACTGGCCTTGTTGGTAACTGGTCAATTCGTGTCGTGCAGATACCCGTCCTATCTGGACGAGCGCTCAATCAAGCCCTACTATGTTCCCTTCCGCGCTCTGGTGCGTGGTTGTGGTCGTGGTGTTAGTGGTCGTGGTCGGTCGGTAGCTAACCGTTATTGAGTCCAGACCAATCGCGACTTCGGCAACATGCTGGTGGCGGGCAAGACCATGGCCCAGACCTTCAAGGCCAACGCCGCCACTCGCCTCCACCCTGTGGAGTGGACCACCGGTACACGCCTGCCGGTCGTTAGTCTCCTATGATTGTGATGTGGGAGTTGTTGACCGCGTTCGTGCCTCGGTCTTCAGGTCTGGCGGCCGGGGTAGCGGCGGCGCTGATGAGCAGGCACAACATATCGACCACCACCCAGCTCTACGAGAACAACATCAAGCTGCTGCAGGAGACCATCTCCACTCAGGCTCCGCTCCATTGGACCATCTAGTTTGTATTGTGACAAGCCAAAAGCAGCACAAGTTAAATTTGAAGAAGTACTAATCTCCTTCCTGCAATGAGTGGCCAGCTGTCATGAAGGAGAGCTCAGTCTCACGTAAGTCGCCAAGCCAGGGATCAGGCAGGTGACGCAGTCAGACAGGAGGACAGAGTGGATAAATATGGACATGAAGAACTATTGAGGCAAGGAAACACTCGTTGAAGGAGCAGGACGGCTCCAAAATCAGTGCCAGGTGCTGTTGGCACAACTGGTTGAGATGCTTTTTTAGGAACTTCCAAGATGTTGGCCAAAACATCAAACAAAAATGATTGAGGAAGATGAAAAAGCTGAGTCCAGTATCGTGAATATGGGCCAAGCGATGTCAAGCAAGGCGCCATATCATCAACGAATCACCAGCTTGGTGGGGAGACCCCATCTACCGCATGTGAGGGCGTTCGCTGATGTCCCTTCGGCGGGTGTAGACTTGGCGCCACTCATGCAGGTGCTCTGCCAGTGTACTCTTGTTGTTCTGCGAAACATCTGTATGACAAGCATGCAAGTACAACAGCTTGCCTGCACCCAAGACGAAGAAGAGATCAACAGCGCCTGGCACGTGACGCTTAACAAGAGCCCGGATGTGCGAGTGCTGGCTGAGGCATTCATGGTCAACGCCCGGCATGTACTCAAACACCCAGAGGCATCACAACTGTCGGAGCAGACTTGGACATTTCTGCTTCATGGCCACCTCGTCCTCGCAGGCCACTCGCCTACAGCCGTGTCACTGGACGGGTTTGTGCCCCCCTCCTCTCCCTCTGGATTTCCAGTTCTTCACACCCTACGACACCAAAACGACACCAGGAATGTGCCAATGGTGGGGGCACGATCAACCACGCCCAGAGAGGGGCTTTTGCGACCAGGCGCAGTCATCGGTCTCCTCGCCCGCTATCTCCCGAAAGATTGGCGCTCGCTAAAAGCCGGTCAATGTACTCTGCCAGCTGACATTGTCGAGTTTAAGAAGCAAGGCGAAGATGGCTGGTGCCAGTCCTCCATGTTCTATGGTCGTGTTCTCTTCACACCCATCCTTGCTCACCGTCATTTTCTATGTAACGAAGGGACCGCTTGCTGTGGCAGGGTGTGGTTGCATGCTTCCAGCGGATGGACCTCGTCCACGCCTTCCGCAATATGAAACCTGCGGAGGGTGAGGAGTACCTCCCAATGACCCGAACCTTCCCCGTCAGCTACTGCACGCAGCTGTCCGGCAACACTGTCGAGATGGCCGTTATTCTCGGTCCAGCAACCCTACAAAACAAGAGCACGTCGAGCTGCAAGGTGGTGACCCTCTACTCGGAGAGTCTGTCGAGCGAGAGGGAGATGAAGCGGATATTCCTGCTCCGCCACTGCATCGTCGCCAACGTCATCAAGGAGGAGGCCATGCTGCGAGACTTTGTAAAACAGTTTGTAGGCCAACTACCTAGCCCGCGAGATGACCTCTGGAAGAGGCATTACTGCATCTGCAAGCAGGTCGACGTCGGTGCCCAGTACATCGAGTGCCACCAGTGTGCCAGGTGGTACCATCCGCAATGTATTGGGATGGCGCAGCTCCCCGAGCAGGACAAGGACTGGTACTGCTCCCAATGTAGCAAGCCTGGAAAGGCGAGAGAGAACGATCGGGGAGAGCACGACGACGAAGATGGACAAGAGAAGAGAAAGAGGAGGAGGAGGAACCGTGGGCACAAGCAGCAAGAAGCGGAGAAGAATGAAAAGCAACGACCAGTGACTCGCCGCGAGCGGCAGCGAGCAGAGCGCGGCCAGCATCAGGGCGAGGAGATCGTTGGCCCAGTACCGCGCACCCAGGGCGCTGGGGTGCCCATCCTGCAGCTCGCTCGGGTGAACAACTCCCTCCTCGGTGAATGCTTTCTTTAGGCTCTGATTCAGTTTCACTAACGGGTGAGGGTTGGCACAGACGAAGGGAAGCCATGTATGGTTGCTCAGGGCAGCAGAAGGGGATCTGTCGGTGCTCAAGTTGGTGAAGGACGTAGAGAAAGGTAGGCAGGAAGCCAGCATGCTGAAGAGTCTCCAGGGAGTAACGCCGCACGTTCCCCGTCTCCTGACCTCGGGTCTGTTCGAGTGTGGCAAAGAATGGTACCAGGGTCTTGTGCTGGGCTTCGTAGGTGTGTATTCCTTCCCCCGCACATGTGCAATAGGCTTATTATTGTTGTTGTGCGTACCATAACATCAGAACACGAAGAGGCATACCGCCAATGGGATTCCACGTTCGCTTCCTACACATTCCAACTACTGTCGGTATGGCTTTGGGTTGATCTGCTGCTGCTCATTCTTCATGTTCCACCACCCGACAAACCTAATTCGCCACACCATCAATCACGGCACAGGTTCTACGGGAGCTCCACAAGCATGGTATTGTGCACCACGATATCTCGCACAACAACGTCCTCTACAGCCCGACTGGGGAGCTCACCGTCATCGATTTCGAAGTCGCAACTCGTCAGCAGCTGGGCAGTACGTGGCCTGAGTTTGCTCCAGTTGGTACACCGGGATACTTGGCCCCCGAGCTTCTCGAGAGCAGCGGGTGGTGCCCAGAGGTCTCCCACAAGATCGACATCTGGGCTGCCGGGGTCTTGATCGCTTGGCAGGTACGCCTTTACCCTGCGCTAACAAAGAGCTTTCCTCATCTCTTTGTCATAACGAAACGAACACATTTGTTGTGCAGCTGCTCAACGTGCCACTACCGAACGACCAAGTAAACCAGGAGATCTCGCGCATGTCGTTCGAGGAGGTGAAGCAGTGGGCGCAGGCATCATCTGAGCAAGGCACTGGGTACGACGTCTTCCCTCCCTTCCCCCTCCTTCCACATTCACCTTACTCTTCCGTTGGGACAGGGGACCGCTATTGACGCGGGCGCGGTGGGAATTCGTCACCAAATTGCTGTGCGTCGATCCTGCCTGCCGGCTCGATGCTGCGTCGGCTTGCCAGCTTTTCCCTTCGGCCTGGGGCTCCTCCCAACAAGAAGGTCTGTGACCAACACGAGCTCAATGCCGAAAAGCTGATGCACTATGCCTGGCCTGTCGAGGGCTTCCTCTTCGTGTTTGTGGGCCAACAGGAAAAAAGAGTGGGGACACGGGGGGAAGGTAGCGCGGCGTGTTGCGTCCTGCTCTGGGTTGGTGGTGTCTGGCGAGCAGGTTGTACGAGTGGTGGGTACGGCGGGCGCGAAGGCCGAAGGCCCTCCCGTCCTGTGAAGTGTCGGTGAGTCGATGGGGCCTGCACCACGAGCGATGGTCGATGTCGCCCACGGTGCTTGCGAGTGGTGATCATGTAGCTGCCGACGGCGTGTGTACGCCTTCGTCAATTCTTCATGTTTTTTGGAGTCGTATTGCTGAGTAGATGATGCTTGATAGTCGAAGGAACACGCGTGCGTGTGGCGGTGGGCTCTCCCAAGTGGAGGTTGCGGGAGCGAGGGGTACAAGTACCCAGCCCGTTGCTTCCCGTGACCGGTCCCCAACCGAAGATAGGCCCAACAGCACCTTTTCAATGCAGCCGCCACTGTGCTTCACAACTAATGTGGGAGGTTTTGGTTTCACTAAAGTGTTGCCTTGCCGTCGGGCGGCAGGGAAAAGCAGGTTTGGGTGAAAAGAAGCAATTTCGAGACAAGTCAAAGCTGGGCTGGCTCATTTTACGTAAAGCAGCAACACACTGACCGCGTAGATGGAACAGCCAAAGGAACTGAAGAAGGGAGCCCAGGCGCAGGTGGAAGCCATGTTTCCAGTGAAGAAGGTGGTGCTGTCCAAGACTGGCATCGGCTACTTCGAACGGTACCGCACTGCTCCACTTATCATATCCAAGCAGGCAACTGTTATTTCTATTTATTGTTACTATTACCAATAATGCGGTTAATCATTGTATTTTCTTCGATTTTTTAGAGCTCATCTTATATAATATTTCAGTACACGCCTCCCTCTATTTTTCTATTTACACAGCTGTGGAATTATAATTATAAATGTAATTTCCTTATTCGGCGACGTGGGGTCGTCGTGGGCAGGGAGGACCAAGTGGCGGGCGGGCAACCGTTCGAGCTGTTCTTCAAGAGCGGCGACATGAACGACGTCCTCAAGTCACTCACCATGGTCGACCTCTCGGGCAAGTCCGGTACACGCCCCACTCCTCCCACAACCCCCTACCCTGCCACAGCCCTTGCTCCTCCTCCCTCCTCATCTCCTTCCCTCTTGGTCGTTGGCGTGTTCGCCCCATCCAGAGACCAAGGCCAAGGTCGGCGGGGCGTTCACGTTCGGGAAGGACAAGGACAACAAGAGCACCATCCACTCCAGCTCCGACATCAGCGCCGTCGGCGAAGCCAGTACTCCTCCTCTCCACGCCCTTCCTCTCTTCTTGCTCTACACGCCCTGCGCAGGCAAAACATTCTTTGACCGTGAATGGATGATGCGTTGGGTGGGGGCTGGGGTGGGGGGAGCAGGCCTGGTGTCGTCGATCAGCTACGAGTCGACCAAGCCGTTCGACAAGCAGCTCGACGACCTCTCCATCTCGCTCAACGAGCACTCGTCGCTGCGCGACCTGCTGGGCCAGGTCAAGGGCACGCCCGTGCAGGTCGAGGTGCTCCGCCACGGCAAGCGCGACCTCGTCGAGGGCACCGTCATCGGTACTCCTCTCTCTCTCTCTGTGTGTGTGTGTGTGTGTTCCAACCAGCACGCGCGCGTGGCAACAAACAGGGCTGGAGATGAAGACGCTGGAGAAGCCCAGCTACCACGACGCCTATTTCCTGGCGCTGCTGGTGGAGGGCAAGGCCATCCAGTACTTCAACCTCTACTCGGTGGTCAAGCTGCGATTCGTGAACGAGCTCATGCAGAAGGACCTGCGCCACCTCCTCACCATCCTCCTCCAGGTACCCGTTGCCCCTCTCCCACTGCTCCCCTCTCTGTGTGTGGATGGGTGGGTGGAGTGGATGATGAACGCATGATGTGTGTGGATGGGCAGGCCAAGAAGAAGGACCTTAAGTCGGTGACGGGCTATACGCGCGGTGCGGGCGAGAAGCGCAACATTCGTGCATCGTACATCGTGGAGGCGCCCGTGTGGAAGACCACCTACCGCCTCCTCTTCAACACCAAGAGTACACCCCGCGCCTCCCTCCCTCCTCCTTTACGTTGTATATAACTCCACTCATCACACACACACACACACACACACACACACACACACACACACACACACACACACACACATACACACATCGCATCGCAGAGGAGGTGAAGTCGATCGTGGAGGGGTGGGCGCTGGTGGACAACACGCAGAACGAGGACTGGCGCGGGGTGGAGCTGTCGCTGGTGTCGGGCGCGTCCAACTCGTTCATTTACGACCTCTACAACCCGCGCTACGCCGCCCGCACTGAGGTCCTCCCCACCCCCCCAATGTTTATTTTCATTCATTTGTTTTTAATTATTTATTTTATTTTATTTCATTTTATTTGTTTAAATAATGTATTGAAATAGTAGAAAGCTGACGGCGAAGAAATATTGGTGGTGGACAGATCGAGGTGGAGCAGGAGGAGACGCTGGCGCCGCCCACGCTCGAGGACGCCGTCGCCCAGCACGACGTGTCGGCCCTCGCCGAGGCCACCGCCGAACGGGAGGAGAGTGCGTCTGTCCTCTCCACGACTCTGTGTTCGGCGCGCGCTGACCGTGTGGGTGTGCGTGCGTGGCGGCTGTGTGTGTGTGTGTGTGTGTGTGTGTGTGTGTGTGTGTGTGTGTGTGTGTGTGTGTGTGTGAATCTCAGAAAAAGCCATGCCGGTGATGCGCGCCAAGGCCAAGAAGAAGAAGGAAATGCGTGAGAGGGAGATGGCCCGTACGTACACCGTCGCTCGCGCACAGTGGTTCGTTTGTGCTCGATTTGTGCTCACGCGTCTCCTTTGATTGGTGCGTAGCGATGAAGAGATGCGCTGCGCCGCAGCCAGCCATGGCGGCGTCCCTCTCCCGTCGTAGCTCTCACGCCAGGAACGCAATAATGGAGGAGAACGATGAGGACCAGCTCGACTGCTTTGGCGGCGGGGGCGCCTCGAGCGCGCCGCCCCCCGAAGAGTACCTCCGCATTCGCTTTCGGCTCTTTCGTTCTTTCCGCGGTGGTGTCCAACGACGGGGGGGGGGCGGACAGGTTCTCCAGGTCGACGGCGTCGTCGTCGGTGGAGGTCAACTCCGAGGCCAAGAAGATGGAGATGGCCGACCTCTTCCAGTACAAGGTGCCTGCTCGACCCCCCTCCCTCTCAGTTTCTTCAACTGTACCACGGCGCTGACAACAACCAATCGGCAACCAATCAGATCACGAACGCGGTCAACGTGAACCGCAACCAGTCGGCCCTCGTGCCCTTCCTCCATTCCGAGTTCAACGGCGTCAAGGCCTCCGTCTACAACAAGGCATGCACACGCCCCCCCCCTTTTCTGCCGACCAATCGCCGGCCACCCCCGGTCCTCCATCTAACCACGCGATGGAATGGGAATGCGTGGAATGCGTGGAATGTGATGGTGGGTGGGGTTTGGGGGGGGAGCAGAACGTGAGGGAGGAGAACCCGCTGGCGGTGATCAAGTTCAAGAACACGTTCGGGGTGCCGCTCGAGTCGGGCCCGCTGTGCCTGTTCGAGGACGACGTCTACGTGGGCGAGTCGATGCTGCCGCGGGTCAAGGTCAACGAGGAGATCTACGCGGCCTACGCCGTCGACCTCAAGACCACCGTCACCATGACCGACTCCTCCAAACGTACGTGTCCGTTACATCATGACATCATGACATGAATGATGATGATGATGATGATGAGAGGATTGACGCTTGGCCTTAAACCACTTGTGGGGGGTGGCGATTGCACATGACAGTGCGCGATGTGCACCAGGCCGACGCGGCGCAGTACGACTGGGAGCGGGGCCGCCTGTACATGAGGAGGTGGCGCGTGTACGAGTTCACGTACGTGATCGACAACAAGAACGAGCAGGACATCGACCACTTCTACCTCGAGGTACCCCTCAACTCCATCTTTCACGATTGATTGGGTCGCATTCGCTCTTCTGTTCCACTCATTCGTTAACACAACACACACACACACACACACACACACACACACACACACACACACACACACACACACACACACACACAACACAGCATCCGAAGAAGGCGACGGAGCTGGTCGAGACGCCGGAGCCCGACGAGCGGCTGGCGCACTTTTACCGGTTCAAGCTCAAGGTGCCGGCCAAGCAGGTCGTCAAGTTCGTCGTCAAGTACGCGAGCCCCCCCCCCCACTCCTCCCTCAACACACACCAGCGCGACTGACTCGGCTCGCGCGTGCAGGGAGCGGGAGGCCAGCGACGCAGCGTATAGCCTGCGCGACGTGACCGAGGAGCTGGTCCAAGAGTGGTCTGCCGCGGTACACACGCGCCCATGCGCAGCGCTGCCCGCCTGTCACGTAGTGGGCCAAGTCTAATTACGCACGGCGACGACGCGCACGCGATGTGTGTATAGGGCTACATTCCGAACGATGTCAAGAAGTCGCTTGAGGCCATCGTCGCGCTCAACGGCGAGTTGGCCGAGCTGCAGCGCAGCCTGTCGGCGGTCTCGACGCACCTGCGTTCGATCAACGAGGACATCAACCGCATCGACAGCTGCCTGGGCGCCCTCGCCCTCTCCAAGAGCAGCCTCTTTGCGTATCGCCTCCCTCTCCCTCGAGCTGCGATCGCGCGCGCACACACACCACACACACACACACACACACACACACACACACACACACACACACACACACACACACACAACAAAGCACGCGGGCTCACGCGCAACAAATGCCAATTACGACACGACAGGGCGCAGGACAAGTTCAGGGACTTCTTCACCAAGGAGCTCAACGCAACCAAGGCCGAGCAGTCCAAGGTCGACAAGGAGAAGAACGCGCTCGAGAAGACGCGCAAGAAGAAGGAATCCGACAAGAAGGCCCTCGTGGGGAACGTCCGCTTCCTCAAGAAGCTCAACTAAGCGCCCGGCCTCGTTTAAAGAAGAGTACAAGGCTCGAGGTGGAGCACCATCAGTTAGACATCCACTTTGATATATATATATTCTTCCACAAGAGGACAGTTCGCATCATGAATTCAAGTTCTGGCTCAAGAGTAGAAGAGTTAATCGCGGTGGCCGTAGCAAAATCGTTTCTCACCGCGCGTGGTTGGTTTGAGCGTTGCCGTTCAACGTTCTTACCAAAAACGCTGCGCTGGCTTTTTTGATAACATTATCGTTTTTTTAATATTCTCTTTCGCCCCATGACCAGCCTACCGGCGCCGTGGTTGTGCACAACGAAGAGTGATGGGTTGCTGCTCGAGGCGGACAACCGTGTGCGCAGTCTCGTCGCCCGGTGTCTCGATTCCGTTGCCCTCCTGCTCAGGTACTCCATTCTGCTGATAAATAAGTCGTATTTGAGTAAAACCAAAATAAGAACCAACAACGTTGGCCACAGCCACAGTCATGCCGGGTCCCAGCTCTTGCAGGTACCTGCTGAACTCAAGGAGCGGCTGTGGTCTCTTATGAGGCATCGTGAGCAGCTTTCCCCCGCCGCACGTAAGACATCATTCTCGCTCTTGTCTTGCTTGTACGTGGTCTGCTGCTCAATCTCGACTCACCCTCCTGTGACGCGGTGCAGTGGAGTACTTCATGGCCAATCGAAGCACCTTCTGCTATCGTGACTTTGCTCCGTTCGTCATCGGCGCAGAGGCGGCCACCACACCATTCCTCACCGTCAAGGAGCTCATCCGGATCGTTCACGACACCTGTCCCGATCTTGATACGGTACATACATACATGAGGTTTGGTCATGATGATCCTGTTCAATGTCATTAACAGATCTTTGCAGCTGGATTTGAGCGGGTGTGGTGAGTTGGTGGACAACCAGTTATGCTTGTTGCTCAACAAGGCCAGCCTGCACCGCACGCTGAAAACCGTGTCGCTGGCCGAGTGCTCCAATCTCACAGACAAGTCGGTGTCGTTGCTCAGTCACTGTTCGCAGCTCAGGTCGCTCGGTGCGCATGTTGACGTCCAGACTCACTCGAGCTCGATTGGTCCGCTTTGCTTACCTCGCACATACTTGCCCACCGCCTCCCCAAACAACAGATCTGTCTGGCATCTACGAGCTGTCCGACAAATCTCTCGTGGTCATCATCAACAAACTCTCATCTCTGCAGCACCTCGCCCTCCGTGTACGCTCCGTGGCAGATGTCCTGATTGGCCGTCATGTTGTACCCTTCTGGGTGTCCTGACTGTGTGCGTGTGCGTGTGCGTGTGCGTGTGCGTGCGTGTGCGTGTGCGTGTGCGTGTGCGGCTGGTTCAGGACTGTGCGGGCATCTCGCCGAACCTGATCCGGTTGCTGGCTAAGCACGACGCACGTGTGCACACCCTGGACCTGTCTGGCGTCAAGCTCCAGTCGATCTTCTCCACGCAGAAGAGCCAGGGGGATTACGTGCGTCATCGCGCCCTCTTACAATTTCTCAATTCCCCAACATCGTTTTGTTGCGCAGATGGCAGCAGTTGCGCTACTTACGGCTCCAACGATGTGTCCTGACGCCGCCAAGCGTGAAGGACATATCGGCCCTTGTTGGACTCCACAGGTGCAATCCACACTCTTTCCACGAGACTGGTTCTTCAAATGGCTCCTGCTAAACTTTGAAAACCGGCAGCCTCGATGTGACCGGAGTGGTTGGCGTGCCGTCAGATCTGTTGATAGACTCCGTGTGCACTTCGCTCACGCGCCTTGAAAAGCTCCTCTTTAGGTACACACGTAGAACGTTACAACTGGATGCGCACTAACGGGGCAACCTAACATCTCGAAATCTTGGCGTGGTGCATAGGGACTTGGCAGTTCACGTGACGTGTCTCAAGCGCCTGCTTGACGATCACTGCTCCCTCAAGGTACGGCCCAATGCCTGCGGAGTTGGCGTTTCTTAAGGTGGCTATGGCAGTGGTTGGCGGTCGAGGGCTGCGATATCGAGGTAGCAATCCAGCAGCCAAGCAAGGTGAAGGGCGGAAACGCTGCCAAGAACTAGAAGCAAAACCAGTTCGAACGGGCCAAGCAATCCAAGAACAAGAAGAAACGAGGAAAGGCGACTCTACAGGTCGTCGAAGCGGTTGCGGAGTCGCAAGAGCGAAGCGACAGCGACCAAGTTGGCAAGTGTGTTGCTCCCTCGCTCCGCGGCTCTTGGTGTTTGACTCACGCCATGAGCGCGACGATCAGGTCCGCCGGGCAACCCCGGCGAGAGGTCGAGGACCTTGTCGGGTGCAAGGGCAGCCAGCTGGCCTACTTATCTCTACGCGACTCCGGAGGGCCCTTTGGCCACGAGACCACGGACGTCGTCACAGCTGTCTTGAAAAGCGGGTCTTCTCTGCCTAGCCTCACCAACCTCGACCTGAGTTTCGCCGGTTCTGGGTCGCTTCTCCTCCAGCCTGTGCTCGCCCGGCATCCGGGCTTAAAGGTGCTGTCGCTTAGGGCTCCGCATTGGAAGACCGCAGAGGCCCCAGACAATGCCGGCACGCACACTGCGATTTGTCGTGTACATAACTAACGGGTTGCATGCAATGCAGACAGCACACCTATCGCATTAGCGCGTTTGCGCATTGAACGCCCGTTCTGCGGGGGCATGGTAGCTCGCCATTTTATACTCCTCCCACATCATATCGTAATTAGGTCCTCTTTGTTTTTCTCCTCCCGTTCAGGACGTGAGCATGCTGTTCACTCAGATGGCGGCGACGCTCACCGAACTGGAGCTCAGTATGTGCGCTCGGCCACTCGTCTGGTTTAACCACGACCAGGAGGTGTTGTTTCCTCGCACGAACCAGGGGCGTTCCTGCGTTTTTCGTCTACTTCCCAACCTGAAACGACTGCGTCTCATCGACTTTGAATTCGTCGACACACATGTGGAGCCCTTCTTTGTCTACCTCTCCTCTTCCAAACTGGTACTGGGCAATCCCCCTTGTTTACCTTTTCTCCAACACTATCTTCATTCATCAATCTTGTTGTTACATTGTGATACTAGGAGCTGCTGGACCTATCAGTGACCCCTAGCTTCTGCGGTCCCACAGAGAGACCTGTGTTTCGTGCTCCCAAAGATCTCAGCTTCGCCTACGCCCTGCCTTTCTACATGCCGCACGTGTGTGCCCCTCTTTTGGTTGCAAAAACAGAAATGGGAGAGCTAATCCTACCGTCGCTCGTTGCGCGTGCAACGACAGACAATGGAGGTGTTGACCCTTGACGGTTGGCTCTACGAACGCACTGTAGTCGAGGCAATAACCCACGGCGAGACTGTTTCTGACGTATGTGATTGGGCGAGGGCCATGAAAGGTGTACAGGCCTAAACTCGCGTGGCTTGTGCGTGCACAGGTCTTTTGGGGGCTGCAAACCAGCTGTGAAAGGGAGCGGCAGGTGCGGGTAATTCATCGCGTTCCTCGCCCCACAGAGCGGGACGATGATTCATGCTACCGAGACAACTGGGCTTGACGTTCTGGCCCCACTCTCCTGTTGTCTGATGATCTTTCTTCTTTATTCTGTATCTTGACGAAGTACAAAAGAAGCTCCACGCATCTGTCTGCAGCATAACGTCCCGTTGGCATTGATCCCGCCTAGCCAGCAGGAACTGATGGCAAACAGGGCACTCGTGCCTCCCCAACGGGTCTAGTTCAACAAGTGGCGGTATTCCTGAAGCGAACGACAGCTTCTCCATGCACGTCGCATGAGAGGAGGTATCTTGGCAAACACTGGGTACGTGTCCATGAGGAGTCTCAGGGGTGCATCTTTCACCACGATCACCCACGTTGCTTCTCACAGAACGAGGACCTATGATGTTAGTCCAGGGAGCAGAATGAAGAAAACAACCAGGCACACCCTTGAAGAAGCTAAGGAGGGTGAGACCACTTGAACCACGCTTGGTGCAATGCTGTAGACATGCTTAGGCCAAGGTGTCACTACAAGTTTGCGCTCAGGGAAGTCACCTTCCACGTGGGTGTATTCTTACAGGACTACTACAGACTGAATCAATTACGTTGGTTGCGGAACAGGATAGGATTGCCCCGCCAGACCGTGTGTGTGAGGATCAAGCTCTGCAGCGAGTTGAAGATGGTGGTGGGCGTTGTGGGGTGGAGTAGCTCCAGGATGACCGATCCACTATCCCCAAAGTTGAATATGATCCACTGCTCCCTCTCATCCTCGGGCCTAACCACAGCACTCGAACTAGTTTAGCACCCCTTCCACCTCGAGACCGTGGTTGGTGGACCCGACCTGGTAATTGCCTGAAGGTGTTGTATTGGCCGTAGCCACACGTCTCTCGAGTTGGCGTCCAGCAGCCGTAAGTTATGCAGGTCTACTACCATGGTGCACGGCTTAGGTTCTACCCCCAAGCCCATCTGCGCGCAATGGTCAGTATTGAGGTTCGTGCTCGGGAACGTGGTGGTGGGCAGGGAATTGCCTGGAGCATCACTGAGTAAGCAACGCCGGAGTGTCGCTTGGCCGGGTTGGCGTAGTACACATTGGTCCAGAGGGCGTCAACCCACTCCTGCTTATCTTCAACTGATGCAGCTTCGAAGAGTAACATCTTTGAACCTCCGTTTATCCTGAACGTGCGCTCTGTGCAGTTGTGAGATTCGTTAGCGAGCTTCTAAGAAGCGCGAAGCGTGCAATGGGGTGTAAGTCAGTACCGGGGTGCTTCACGCTTTTGATCGAGCTGGTAGCGGGGTCCACCATACAGCCGCCTCGCAAGCTGATGCGTCCCTTGCTTGACTTATTGACTCCGGTAGCGTAGCGGAGGAAGGGATACTCCAGGGAAACCCACCTGTTTCAACCGACAAGCATGTGAGAACCCAACGTGCGTAGCATTAGCGCGGATGGCAGTGTACCTCTTCTTCCACTGCGCGAAGCGTCCTTCCCTGCTCTTGATGAGCCACCCAGTCTTGGTAGAAGGTTCTTGCACATCGTCTAGTATGTAATATCCGAGGTAAGTGAGCTTGTATCCACTGGACTGGTACGTAGTGTCTCTGCTCTGCTCTGCATATGTGCCTGCGCGTACCTCGGTTGACAGTCCTTGACCGACACTTGACAATGACTCGGATTCCATTGGCGTCCTCTTTCTCCTCCTCTGACGAATACTCTTCTTCCTCAGTAGCCGTACGCCTGTCCGACAAGCGCTTGTCTTCTTCATAGTTGTCGTTGTGGGACGGGGCTGCCTCGCTATCGTGCGCTTCGCTCACCGGCGTACCACTCCCGACCGAATCGACACGGGGCTGGCAGGAGACGGCCTCTCGCTGAGTTACAGAGAGCTGAGACTTCTGGTCTGCAGATACGACAAGCTGAGGCATGGCCATGTCTGCAGTTCGTGTAGTGATTGACCCTTGCCTCTTTCTTTGCAAGAAGACTTCAACCTGCGCCGACGGCTTTTCGAGCTCTCCAGAGCTTCTGGTAGAGGTGTCGTGCTGACGCTGCGCAGCCACCAGTGTCTGTTGAAGAGGGTTCTTCGTAGGCGTAGCAGGTGGCAGACCATTGCTCGATGTTGGCTGCTGGTTGGAGCGTGACCTGATCCAGGATCCTGCGCCCCCCTCAGCCACTGGGCCTTGGGCGTGTTGCGTGAGAGTGGGAGCAGGGGCGGCACTCCACGTGGATAACAGCTTCGCTGGCTGTTGGGATCGCGGGGACACGATGTTTTCTGTCATCGACCGCTGCGTCTTGTCCTCCTCCGAGCTTGCCGGGGCTACGTCGGGAGACCTTGGTGGACACGTGCTAAGGTCGATACGTTTGATTGCATCTACTGAGCTCTTCTCGGAGGACGTGTTAGTGGTCGCTGTGCTAGTGGTGGTAGAGGTGATGGCAGGAGGTGGTGCGGCAGGCAGGTCTATCTGTGGCTTCTTGTGCGGTGTGGGCACTGGAACAGGTTTGTGTCGAGGCGGCTCTAGCTCCTCCTTCAGAGTTCCGCTCTGCTGTTTGGCTAATGTCTCCCACTCGCGAATGAGCATGCTACTCTTCTTGGCCTCGAGTTCGACCAGCGACTTCCTTCGCTCCTTGGCAGCGCTTGCGGGCACAGTCAGCTCCATCTGCTGCAGCTTCATGCTTATCTCCTTCACTCCCACACGCTTGGTCTGCATATCGGCAGACCCCTCCTCTGCCTTCATGGTGGCTTCTATGTAATCTTGGTAGAGATGGTCTCGCAACCAAGGCAGCCGCTAATCCCTTATAAAGAAACAAAAATCGTACCTCTTCAAAGGTCATGTTAACCAAAAAAGGATGGTGTACCACGGAGTAATATGTGCAATATATATTTCATTTGTGCCACAAATCGCCCGATATCGGGGCAGCCATCTCTTTTCACCTCTGGCCAGCTATCTCTTTTCACCTCCCGCCTCCACTATGCAGCACCGCGTCTTCTTCCTGTCCTTGGCCGCCGTGGTCGCGGGACTGCTGATGGTCGGAGTTCAAGGCCACCTGGTGCCGGCACACATGGAGAGCGCCCTGGCCGACTCCCAGCTCCAGGCGCTCTACGACCTGTACCAGTCCACGGGCGGCTCCAACTGGGTCAACAGCACCGGCTGGAGCTCAAGCAACGACGACCCATGTGGCCGCAAGCCAGGCAACAGCCCTTGGTACTTCTCGGACACAAGCAACTACCCCCCCCCCGGCAAGTGAAGATAGCATGTTGCGGTCTCGCTTGCCAAGAGTACAAAAATCATGAGACTTAGCTAACACACCGCTGTACAGGTATGGCGTCACTTGCTCGGGCGGCTACGTGATCAAGCTGTCGCTCGACAAGAACGGGCTGGGCGGCATCCTGCCGGCCTCGATCAGCAACGTGCTCTACGTAGAGGGCCTCCACTTTCGCGGCAACATGCTCATCGGGTCCGTGCCCCACACGCTCGGCGACATCCAGACGCTGCGCACGCTCGACCTGTCCTACAACCACCTCAGCGGGGTCATCCCCCAGCTCGGTTCCAACTCCACCAGCCTGGCCTACCTCTACCTGGGCAACAACCAGCTGGGCGGTGGCATCCCCGGCTCGTTCCAGTCGCTCACCGGCCTGACCGAGCTCGACCTGTCCAACAACAGGCTCACCGGCCCCGTGCCCGAGTGGCTGGCGTCGCTGTCGCTGACGTCGCTCTGGGTTCCCTACAACTCCCTGAGTGGCAAGTTCCCGCCGGCGCTGTGCCGGTCGCTCATCCTGTGCTCGGCCGCCTTCAACCCGCGCCTCATGTGCCCTTCCATGGACTGCACCTGCGGCGCCATGCAGTCGTGCAACTGCAACGCGCTGTGCCAGACGTCGAGCCAGTGCACGGGCCTCTGCACCAACTGCGTGGGCGCCTCGCCCTACATGAACGGCTACTGCCAGTCCTAGCTGTGTTTGTTGTAGTGGTTGTAGTAATACACAACGGGTCGTTGGTGTGTCACAACCGCGCCGCTGTCGGTGTCAATCATACATGTCAATCATTCCCACCAGAACTGCTTCTCGTCGGAGGAAGCCACGGCTGATGTCGCGGGCGCGGGCTCGGCAGCGGCGCACGTGGGAGCGGCGGTGCCTCCCCGCTGGCTCTCGCCATCACTTTGTGCGATCGCGCCCTCGTCGGTGGTCGCGGGCGTCTTGGCGGAGGCGGCGGCGGCGGCACTGCCGGCGACGTTCTCACCGGTCCGACTTCGCTTGGCGTTCGCCTCGCTCATCGCGCCTACGTCTTTCTTCCATTCCCGATCGACCGTCTTCTTGAATCCACCGTCCTCCTCGCGGCCCTTTCGCTTCTTGTTCTTGCTCTCCTGTTCGTGCTTGGCCGCTTCCCTCTCCCTCTCCCTCTCCCTCTCCCTCTCCCTCCTCTCCCGCTTCTCCTTCTTCTTCTCTTGCCTTCGCTGCTTTGCGCTCTTGTACACCGCTTGTGCCAAGACGAGCGACGGCCCCGTGGGCTCGCGTTGGCCTTGCCGCGCTGTGTGTGGCAGGCCCGAGGGCCGGGGAGGCCGTGGCCGTAGCGTTCGGCTGGGCCGAGGGGGGGAGCCAGTGCTCCCTTTGTTATTACCGCCTCCTTCTTCGTGGTAGTCTTCGTCCTTTTCATCGTCCTGTTCATAGGCATGCTCATGGTCTTGGTCGTGGTCATGGTCGTGTTCATGGGCATAGGCATGGGCACAGGCATGGGCATAGGCATGGGCATGGTCGTCATCGTCATCGTCGTCGTCGTCTTCGTCGCCGCATTGCTGGGCTTGTGCGATGATGTCGTCGATCATTCTGTGCCAGAGGCTCGCGTCGAGCGTCGTCGGAAACGCTGCGGGCGGGGCAGTCTTCGACCCGTGTAGCGCGTGGAACTGACGAACCACCGTGCTCAACTCCTGCTGCTGTGGCCTATCATCACACCACACACACACACACACACACACACACACACACACACACACACACACACACACACACAAGTCAGGTTGGTGTGGTGGCGTGTCGCGACTGCGAGCGCGTGGGCGGGAGCACCATGGGCCCGCCACGGATTTGGGCGGCTCCACGCGGCCCATGAGCTGGTGCGGGTGGACCAGGTAGCACTCGTGGCAGAACGTCTGCGCCATCTCCAGCTCTGGCACAGGCGCGCGCGCGCGCGTCACACAATAAATCGGATGAGAGACGCAACACGCGCGCGCGCTCTGTACGGTGAACGGTACCCGCCCAGCAGCCACGACAGTGGAGGGCGTTCGCCCCGGGCACGGGGCAGAAAAGGACGGCCATGCCTCTGGAGGCATTGACGAGGCACCGACGGTAGTGCAGCGCGAGGTGCTTCCTCTTCACGATGTGATGCTCGTTGAAGGGGCAGCGCACGAGCGACTGGGTGGTGATGACGTCAGATCGTGGTGAGGATGAGGACGGCGAAGAGTGAGGTGGAGGTGAGGTGTGGCGGACCTTGCCGAGGAGGTTCGGGGCTTGAGGGCACTTGTGCTGGTGCTTGTTCACGAACGTCTTGTGTGGCATGACGTGGTTTGGGTTGAAGGGGCACACCCACCGGACGAGCGCACTCACATCCTGTGCCATTACAGGGGTGAAGATTGTAAACTAATTAATCATATGAGCATTGGATCAATGCAGTCCAAATTTTGATTTGAATTATGTTGAATATGGGCAGATCATCAACTGGTCTTCAACTTGAAGAAGGGGCGCACCTTCTTCATTTGTGGCCAAAAAGATTATTATAAATACATAAATGATTTTCATTTATTATTTTTCCGCGCCTTGAAAAGGAAGACCTGCCCGCTCAGGCCACGAGCACGGGCTTGGGCGGCTGGAAGAGCTCGGCCGAGTACTTGAGCTCGGCGTACTTGCGGTCGAGCGTCGTCTGGTCGGCCTCGTTGGCGTCGCGCCTCTTCTTGAGCGAGGCCTTCAGCTTGCGGATCTCGGCCTCCTTCTCCATCATCGTCTGCAGAGAGGCCAACATCAGCACGCGAGTCTCGTTCACATGTGGACTGGCGATGTCGTTGTGTGTTTCTTTTCTTACCTTGAGGTTGGTGTCGAGCTGCTCCTTCTGGTGCTCGGTGAGGGGGGCCGACTGGTTGTTGAGCCGGTAGACCTCCGACCTGGCGCTGTTCTCGCGGCTGAGGGCCGCGCGGAGCTCGCTGTCCTCGGTGTTGATCTGCGTGTTCTCCTTGGAGATCTTCTCGCGGAGGGGGATGATGTCCTTTACCAGCTTGTCCTTGATGTTGCTGTCGATGTAGCTGCACGCATCCACCAACATGTCGTGATGAGCGCACAGCAAACACACAACACAACACAACACACGGAGAGAGGGGAGAGGCATACTTGAGCGACAGGAAGCTGTTGACCTGGTCAACGCTCACGTATCTGAAGTCGACCACGCTCTCCTCGAGCTTGCGCTCGCGCACAGTGAAGAGGGTCTCGGCATTGTGCACCACCTTGATGTGGAAGCGGTAGAAGTTCTCCGTCTTGTTCATGGGCTGGTCCGTCTCCGTGAGCTCGTAGTCGCCCTGGGCGAGTCACAAGGGCGGTGGTTAGGCGCCGAGCACTCGCGCGAGAACGATCCATGCATAACAAGGAGAGAACCTTGTAGAAGCGGTGCTCGAGGAACATGTCGGCGATGTCCTTGGAGCCCTTGTGGGAGAACTTGTACTCCTTCTCGTACACGCGATAGCGCGTGGTGGTGAGTCGGCCGTTTTGGACCGCCACCTTGTGCACGTTCCGGTACGACGTGTCGGTCTTGGACGTCACCAGCACGTTCATCTCCACTCCGAACGGAATGAACTAACACGCACGCCAGCAGGGGAGAGAGAATAGATCAGTAAACAGAAGAGGAGTTGTTGTTGGTTATTGTTGTTGTTGGTTGTTGTTGTTGAGTTATTTTACCTTCTCGTCGCCCTTGCGGGTGGTCTCGAGCATGGCCTCGCCGATGCAGGTCTCCTCGTCAAAGATGGACATGGGGCCGCCGTCGAGGGCCACGTCAAAGTTGTTCTTGAAGCGCACGACCATGAGCGGGTTCTTGGCGTTGACGCCCTCGTTGTAGAGCGAGCACGACAGGCCGGAGCACTCGGCGGACAGGAAGGGCACCAGCGCCGACTGGCCGCGCTTCACGGTGACCGGCTTGTCGATGGCGTAGGAGAACACGTCGACGGGCTTGATCTTGCGCACAGTGTCGGAGCGCATGGTGGGCTTGGGCGGGACGGCGCTCGACGAATACGACGGGCGCGGGGGCTCCACGAACTTGGTCGAGTTGGACGACGACACCTGGCCGATCTGGCCCTCCGACGTGGAGAGCGACGAGAGGATGGCGGGCGCGTCCTTGAGCAGCGACTCGGAGTGGAAGGGCAGCACGTCCTCGAGCTTGGGCGGCTTCTGCGGCGCGTCCTCGTTCACCTTGAGCACGGGCCGCTGGCGGAAGCGCGGCGAGTAGAGGTCGTGGGTGAAGGCGTTGGGCTTGCCGCTCACCAGCGTCAGGGTCACGCCGTTCCAGTCCTCGTCCTGCGTGTTGTCGATGAGGGCCCAGCCCTGGAGGAAGCTCTTGCCGGGGGTGAGCAGCAGCCTGTACGACGTCTTCCACACGGGCGCCTCGATCACGTACGACGCCACCAGCGTGCGCTCGCCCTCGCCCTGCGCGTTTCGTTCACACGACGGCGTGTGAGGAGTCGAGTCATTCAACGTTCGCCGCAGCGGCATGAGCGGGTGAGGCGAGCACCTTGGCGAAGACGGTGAGCTTCTTGAGGTCCTTCTTCTTGGCGTTGATGAGGACGTCCAGCAGGTGCTGCAGGTCGTGCCTCAGCGTCGTGTCCTTGAACACTATCGAGAAGAACACACTACGCGGTGAGCCTAGTCGTACGAGTAGAGCTGAGAAAGAGAAAGCATAGACTGAGGCGGATACCGAAGCTCTCGAGCTCGAGCACGGGGAAGGCCTGGATGGAGTCGTCTTCCATGAGGAGGTTGAGGACCTCCTTCTCCACGACCTTGCTGGCGGGCTTGGTGCTGTCGGCCTCCGTGGTTGTTTCGACCACGTGCACCTTCTCGAGGCCCAGCACCGTACCCTCCACCACGCCGCCGTCGAACAGGGTCAGCGCCACCTCGGCACCGATCGCCTGTAGCACACGTGTGAGCGCCAACGCAGAGTCAGAGAACCAAACGCAAGAGTAGGCGCAAGTAGCGTGGGCAAAGAAAGGAGTGCCTGACGAAGGAGCTCGGTGAGCGAGTTGAAGGGGTCGTTGAGGTGGAGCGAGAGCTGCTCCAGCTGCTTCTCGATGGGTGTCTGTGAGGTGTGTAGCGCCATGCAAGGCTCAGTAAATCTGCTCGGCACGTAGAGGGTCGAGCGGGAAGGAAAGGGGGGGCGACAAACCTTGGCCTGGTAGGAAATGGAGGCGACAGTGCCCCCACCGATATCGACAGCCGTGAGCGACTTGAGAACGTCGTTCATCTCGCTCGTCTTGAAGTAGAGGTCCACATCTGTCTCTCCAGTAACCTTCTTCTGGCTGTAAATCAATGGAGATTGTTAGAATTGATTGAATACGGATCGACTTTCTACAGCAGCACTGATGTGGCGTGTTGTGTACCGCTCAAAGTAGCCGACGCCGTGCTTGAACAAAACGATCTTGCGAATGGGAAACATGGTTATGTGAACTTGAGTAGAACGGCAACTGCCCAGGTTTTATGCGTTGGCCGCCGGCTGAGAATCAGAGAAGGTCAAGCTTCACCGTGCGCAATAAGCGAGGCTTCTTCTCTTTCAGTGCAAGTGAAGTGGCGACACTTGCGACGGGCTACAGCACGGTTTGCGCTGCTTTCTGCTGCTGGGTGTCGGTAGAGATGGTTATTTTGTCGACAGTCATACCGTCGGGTTCGCGAAGAAGACACTTTCCCTGCACAGCACTGCCGGGCTGGGCTCTTGAGAGCTTTTGAGAATCGGTCAAAGAACGCACAGGCAGAGCAAGGCCAACTTAACACTGTAGGCACCAAATCTTCACCCTTTAGCACCAGCTCACACGATTACGGCTCATAGCGTTACGCGGAAGACTTTAACAGATGGAGCAGCCCAAGGAACGCAAGGGAAAGCAGACCGCTGAGACGGTGACCGTCAACGAAGTGCCGCTGTTCCCCGTGAAGAAGGCCGTGCTGTCCAAGACCGGCATCGGCTATTTCGAGCGGTACTGCTATTCCTCCTCTCCCCCGCGCCTGCTCGGCCTCATCTTGCGGTTGGCCAACCCATGTAAAGGGAGGACGCAGTAGACCCGGGGCAGCCGTTCGAGCTGTTCTTCAAGAGCGGCGACATGAACGACGTCCTCAAGTCCCTCACCATGGTCGACGTGTCGGGCAAGGCAGGAGGTACTACTCCCCCAAACATCTTTCTACTCAAGCCGGGGCTGCCTCCCAGAGCAAAGGCCTTTGACAACCCGACGCGCTGCTCATGCAAACGCGGGGGCTGGGGTGGGGGAGCAGGCCTGGTGTCGTCGATCAGCTACGAGTCGACCAAGCCGTTCGACAAGCAGCTCGACGACCTCTCCATCTCGCTCAACGAGCACTCGTCGCTGCGCGACCTGCTGGGCCAGGTCAAGGGCACGCCCGTGCAGGTCGAGGTGCTCCGCCACGGCAAGCGCGACCTCGTCGAGGGCACCGTCATCGGTACTCCTCCCCTTCTCCCTCTCCTTCTCTCCCTCTCCTCCGCTACTTTCTCCTGTCGACACTCTCTACTTTCTTCAACAAGAAGTGTGCTCACAGCTCACCCAAACAACAGGGCTGGAGATGAAGACGCTGGAGAAGCCCAGCTACCACGACGCCTATTTCCTGGCGCTGCTGGTGGGGGGGAAGGCCATCCAGTACTTCAACCTCTACTCGGTGGTCAAGCTGCGATTCGTGAACGAGCTCATGCAGAAGGACCTGCGCCACCTCCTCACCATCCTCCTCCAGGTGCTCTGCCGCTTCGCCACTCACCACGCCTCCTCCTCGCTTATGCCCCACTCTTCGTCGCTCAACAACTGATGTCTTTTAACAATCCTGGGGTGATGTGGTGGTGGTGATGGCGATGGGCAGGCCAAGAAGAAGGACCTCAAGTCGGTGACGGGCTACACGCGCGGTGCGACCGACAAGCGCAACATTCGCGCGTCGTACATCGTGGAGGCGCCCGTGTGGAAGACCACCTACCGCCTCCTCTTCAACACCAAGAGTACACTCCCCTGGCCACCGTTCGATCATGAGCGTTGTGGCGCGCGCACACACAGGCACACTCATACACGATTATACAACACACATGTATCACATCACATCACAGAGGAGGTGAAGTCGATCGTGGAGGGGTGGGCGCTGGTGGACAACACGCAGAACGAGGACTGGCGCGGGGTGGAGCTGTCGCTGGTGTCGGGCGCGTCCAACTCGTTCATTTACGACCTCTACAACCCGCGCTACGCCGCCCGCACTGAGGTCCTCCCCACCTCCCCATGTTTATTTTTATTTATTTATCTATTTATGTGTTATTTATATTAGAATTCCAAATTCAATGGTGGAGGGCTGATGGTTAAGGATCATTGGCGGTGGGCAGATCGAGGTGGAGCAGGAGGAGACGCTGGCGCCGCCCACGCTCGAGGACGCCGTCGCCCAGCACGACGTGTCGGCCCTCGCCGAGGCCACCGCCGAACGCGAGGAGAGTGCGTCTGCCCCCCCCCCCAATCTAGTGTCTGTGAGGTGTGTGTACTTAACGGCAACGTTGTGTGTGTGGGTGGGGGGTCTGCCTCTCAGGGAGGGCCATGCCGGTGATGCGCGCCAAGGCCATGGCTGCGCCCATGATGGGTACGCACGCACAGCGCCACTCCTTACTATGCATCACTCCCGAGACCCTCGCCTCACACAAATTGTGCGTGCGCGCCGTGGTGGGCGGTGGTAGCGAGGATGTCCTTTGCGGGTGGCCCGCCGCCCCCGCCCATGGCCTGTGCGGCGCCGCCGCCGCCCATGGCCATGCCCCCGCCCATGGCGTACGCCAGCATGAGCGCCGATATGTGCGAGGAGGAATCGAGCTACGGCGGCTTGGACGACTTGATCGGCTCTGCTCCCCCGGCCGAGTACATGCCCCCTCCCCCCACCTTTGCGCGTGTGCGCGACTCGTCTCACCTCATCTCTCGCTCGCTCGCTCGCGGGGAGCGCAGGTTCTCCAGGTCGACGGCGTCGTCGTCGGTGGAGGTCAACTCCGAGGCCAAGAAGATGGAGATGGCCGACCTCTTCCAGTACAAGGTGCCTGCTCGACTCTACCCCCCCCCCCAAAATCTATCTCCTAAGATGTGGCGGTCGACACGTCGTCCAATCCGCTGACAACAACCAATCGGCAACCAATCAGATCACGAACGCGGTCAACGTGAACCGCAACCAGTCGGCCCTCGTGCCCTTCCTCCATTCCGAGTTCAACGGCGTCAAGGCCTCCGTCTACAACAAGGCATGCACACGCCCCGCCCCTTTTCTGCCGACCAATCGCCGGCCACCCCCGATCCGCCATCTAACCACGCGATGGAATGGGAATGCGTGGAATGTGATGGTGGGGGGGAGCAGAACGTGAGGGAGGAGAACCCGCTGGCGGTGATCAAGTTCAAGAACACGTTCGGGGTGCCGCTCGAGTCGGGCCCGCTGTGCCTGTTCGAGGACGACGTCTACGTGGGCGAGTCGATGCTGCCGCGGGTCAAGGTCAACGAGGAGATCTACGCGGCCTACGCCGTCGACCTCAAGACCACCGTCACCATGACCGACTCCTCCGAGCGTACGCGTCTCCCCCTTGTCACCGCACACGCCGCGCGCGTCACAGCACAGCTGGACACAAGCTGACGGTGGGGGAGGTGCAACAGTGCGGCCCGTGTACCAGGTCGACGCGGCGCAGTACGACTGGGAGCGGGGCCGCCTGTACCTGAGGAGGTGGCGCGTGTACGAGTTCACGTACGTGATCGACAACAAGAACGAGCAGGACATCGACCACTTCTACCTCGAGGTACCCCCCTCCCCTGTGCCTTTTCTTTTCTCTCTATTTTCTTTATGGATTTCTCATTTCATTTTCGCCCTCTTGCGAACGCACAGCATCCGAGGAAGGCGACGGAGCTGGTCGAGACGCCGGAGCCCGACGAGCGGCTGGCGCACTTTTACCGGTTCAAGCTCAAGGTGCCGGCCAAGCAGGTCGTCAAGTTCGTCGTCAAGTACGCGCGCTTCCCTCCTCAGCCGCGGCGGTGCTGTGCTGCGACGCCGCCGTGGATCGAACGGATCACTGATCGGCGCTTCTTCTCTCGCCCGCAGGGAGCGAGAGTCCCAAGACCAGCTGTTTACCTTGTCTGAAACCACCAGAGCCAACGTCGAAGAGTGGTCGGCCGCGGTACACACACACACACACACACACACACACACACACACACACACACACACACGCACACAACACGCAGTTGGCTCACACAGTCGGCATCGGGCGATATAGGGCTACCTGCCGACGGACGTCAAGAAGACGCTGGAGGCCATCGCGAGGCGAAACGAAAAGGCGGAGAGGCTGCAGAAGAAGATCAGCAGGTCCGATGAGCATCAGCGCTCGATCAACGAGGACATCAGCCGCATCGACAGCTGCCTGGGCGCCCTCGCCCTCTCCAAGAGCAGCCTCTTTGCGTACGTCTTTGCTTACATCGTGTGTGCGTGTGCGTGTGCGTGTGCGTGTGCGTGTGCGTGTGCGTGCGATGGCCCAAACGCTGACAACAAACACGACGATGGCCATAAATCGCGGCAATACAGGGAGCAGGACAAGTTCAGGGACTTCTTCACCAAGGAGCTCAACACGACCAAGGGCGAGCAGGTCAAGGTGGAGAAGGAGCACCAGAGGCTGCTCGGCAAGAGGCTGGAGAACAACAAGAAGAAGACGGACCTCGTGAACACCGTTCGCTTCAAGAAGACCATCGAGCAGCCCGCCAAGGACACGAAGGCCAGCAAGTGATTTGTTTTTTCCTTCCTTGAGAAATTTGGTGTGCCACACCACAGCCTTCCCATCGGTGGTTCTAATAATAATAAGTAAAGGTTGTAGCCATCAAGACTTGGCCACAGCGTTTCGGAACAATCCTCGCCTCTATGTGGTGCGGCGCATCTTCGCCTGCCTCCACGGGCAGCCGTTAACGTGAAGTCGCCCAAGAGCCTAATCCCTCGTCAGCCTGCCCATCAGCTGGACGCACGCGACCTTGATCACCTAGGTAGCTAACCTCACCATGTATCAGGGCACCCGACCGCCATACAGGATTGGCGTGCAGGTACCGGCTGCAAGTTTACCGGGACGAGTTGCACAGCGATGGCCTAACAATACACTTTGAAAAAAATCAGAGCGGTCTTTATTTTATGTTGTATCAACGACACCATAACCTTGCAGCAATAAAACGAAGACTTGGCCTTACTCTCGCACTCACTTCGCTGCTCCATGGCTGATAAGGCACGTCGAAAGTATCGTAAGGCGGTAACCATCGCACTGGGGGAGAGCGCCGTACAGGGTAAAGATGTAGGGCACGTTCTGGCAGCAAACAACGGTGGGGCACACACGGACGGCAACTTTGCGATGATGGGCAAAGAGTACAATCGCCACGTCAAGGATAACGCTGATCACCTTCATTGTTATTATGGAGGTGCCAGTACCCGTTCTTGCCCAACCATTTTGCTTTCCTTTTCTTCCGCACCGACCCCGGCTCTGAATGTGTCTTTGCTCCGGGACCAGGTATGCCGGCGTGCAAACTGGCTGTGAATGAAGCAAAAAAACACGGGTCCTACTACGGCCCAGATGCCGAGGTGCTCTTCGCAAGAGGCAAGCGGGCTTTTGCCGTGGCACTGAAACATGACCAGAATACGGTCGCACGTCCGACTAGTTTGAAGGCGTACTCCTCTGTCCTTGCGGGATCCACCGGGCTGGTAGGCTCCCAATACCCGTGTTACTTTGCTTAAGCATTCGCTGACCTTAAAGAGGGCCGGTCAGGCGGTTGTGGTTTATTCCATGCCTGGGTACGCATGTCCACGTTACCAGAATACACACCCGGCCCAAGCTAATGCCGCTATGTTCCGAATGAGCTCACTGTAGATGTCCTGCGTGCGAGTCAATGGACAAAGTGCTGCGTAGAATCGCACGTTTGTATCCGCCTGAAACAGTTACCATTGTGGTGGTTCAGTCTTCTGTCCCCGCACTCAAGGTTAAACCTCCTTCAGAGAATCAAGGCTTGAATGCAGGCTCAGTTAACTTAGTTCCCTCCGCATGTAGCCCTTGCTGATGAAAGCAAGAGTAAGCCACTTCCCCACTGTCTTGATACTCAAAGAGGACATAGTCCTTGAGCAATTCCGGGGCTATAGGGAGGGAGTGGTGGAAAAGGCCGTCCAACAGTATACTCGAGGGTAAGTTGACCTAGCCACCCGACAAAGCTGACGACGACAAACATATTCCTCCTCCTAGTGTGATTGCAAAGGGGAAGAGTCACGTGGCAGATTCTGAGGATGAGAGCGAGGAGGACGAAGATGACCATAGTGACGCCGAGGACGAGGAGGATGTAGACGACCACAGTGACGACGAGAACGAGGAGGAAGATGACGACAACGACGATGAGGATGATGAGGACGAAGACGATCTTGTAAATAGATTTAGAATGCAGGTGAACATAACACCGCCGAGGAAACCATCTACCAGGACCCCACCAGCATCTCCATCAGGTTTGCCACTAATCACTACTCCATTGGCTGATAGTTTAACTAACCCTAAGAATGATGGTGCTTTAGGAATGTGTGGAGCTCAGACTACCCGAGGCACGCCCTGCAAATTCACCAGAAAAGGCTGTCCGCACCATTGAATTCAAACCACCAAACACGCCATGTTCCAGCTTGTGGAAAGAAGATAAAGTATGGAGGGGGGTTACACGGCTAGAAGGGTCGAAGACCGCTCCACAGGCGGAGTCGTTCATAGACGAGGAAGGTGATGATTGTGTGCGGCCCGATGCGGATCCAGTTCGGGATGAACCCCTTGTAGAGCCCGCGTAGCCCCTCGGCCCGCACGGTCTGGACAACACTCCTTGATTACTCGCGCTCCTCCAGATGCAGCGCCAGCAACGACAACCGCCAAGGAGAGGAGAGGGGCACCTTGACGAAGCAGTCGGCCGTGGATCGGTAGAGGGAGGGTCGACCCTCGACCACCGGCTGGTTCATGACCCTCGTCTTGACCACGTCCACCTGTGTGACACACACACACACACACACACACACACACACACACACACACACACACACACACACACACACACACACACACACACACAACACACACAACACACACACGAGCAAGCAAGCAAGGGTTATTTGCCCCATGCGTTTGTGGCGCCACCCCACCGCCCCATTGCGTACTGGCGAAGTAACGGCAGCGGCCACCAGACCGGCGATCATTGACGCACTGTTCATTGGTGTAGTGAGGGGGGGGGGGTTGAGGAGCGAATGAGCGCAAGAGGAAGGAGTGCATTAGCGGAGAGGGGGAGCAAGGGTTAAGAACCAGAAGTGGGCGTAGAGGTTGTCGTCGTGCACGACACCGAAGCGAAGCAGCGCTTGCTTGGCATGGTCGTACGACGACAACTGCGCGGCCCCCAACACAAAACGGCACAGTGAGACCACTGCGCAGCCGTCGCCCTTCCCCTATCTCTCTCGGGGACACGAACCTGAGCGGCGGTCAACAGAGCTGCCCGCTGCGTCGTGGGTCCCACGCCCTGTTGATCGTGAGGAAGGAGATCAGCTCATGTTCAAGAAAAAATAAAATTAAAAATGGAAATAGAATAAAATAAAATAAAATATAATGGCTGTATGTAGAGGGTAGGAATACCCTGTAGAGGCCGGCCCAGCCTTCCGTGTGGTAGATCTCTTTGAACGCATGCTCGTGCTCTGCATCATCAGCGTCATCATCAACATCATGTTGGCCAAGGGCGTCGAGCCCACAACTCGATGTAGTAGATGAACGTTGCGGTACCTTGTAGCGCGGCGCTCCCGTGGCGCTATTGCCCGTGTCGGCCTGCAGCCGCACTGCATGCGGTAGACGATCGTGAGTCCAACTTCTCAATACGTGTGGTATGAGAGAGAGAGAGAGAGAGAGAGGCAGCAGGCCTCACCTTTGACGAGGTCGGTGGGGTTGGCGATGGCGGCGCCGGTGGCCCCGGCCACCCCTCCCGCCACGATCTTCTTCCACAGGGGCGTGGTGGCCGGGTCTGTCGCTCCCAGCTGCGTCTTGCACACCTCGTAGCCGCCCATTCTGCCCACAACACGGCCACACGTGCAAGACATGACACGTCAGCATGACACGATGTCGACAACATACACACACTACCTTACCTGATGGTCGAGTAGCTGGCCTCTCGTAGGAGGGACGCCGAGAGCCTGATGATCACGCACCGACGCGCGGTTAGGGCGCTCGCGTGAGGGACGCGTGGGTTGGGATGGGTTGAGGTGTGTGTGGGTACCCCTTGTAGAAGGCCGAGGGTCCCTCGGTGCGGAGCAGGTGGGACAGGAAGCCGGCCTTTGACTGGCTGCCCGCCGCCGCGGTAGCGCCGCCCAGCTCGCCGCGCAGCTGCAGCCGCACCTTCACCACGTCTATCGGGTTTGTCTGGGGATAAATAAATAGAATAGAATGTTATTAACATTAACAAGTGTCAACATGTTTATCAACGATAAACATGTGTGTTTTTTATTTTTATTTTTATTTTTATTTATTTTTAATGGCGTGGTGGTGGTACGAAGAGGGCGGCAATGCAACATGAGAGACCGCCCAACACAAACTTGACCGCAGTGCCCTCCACCGGGGGGCTCGCGGTAGGAACCACAACGGGAGGAGATGGCGCCGTCATGTGCGTTCCTTGCTGGCGGATAACGTCCCAAAAACAACAACCTTCCCGCTTTGCGGGTACCCAAATAATCGGAAAAAAAACTATTTTAATTTTAATTTCCATAATAATTTAATTTCCATATTATCCTCGAATGGGTCTACCCTCACTGGATGAGGAGGGCTGGCTGTGGTGGCGCGTTCTCGTGGTAGATCGCCTTCTCGGCTTCCCACCGCCGGTACCGCACTCGCATCAGCACCACCTGCACTCCCAACACTGCGTTCAGCTCGCGTGGCCACAATCGCGATGGCCTTGATGTGATGTGTCACGTACGAGGACGCCGGACAGGGCAAGGGTGGCCGTGATGATGGTGTTGAACCAGGTCGTCTTGATGAGAGGAGACACGAACAGGAACACGAGCGTGCTCATGTTCATCAACAGCGACAGCAGGCCGCCTGCACGCACGCGCACAAAATACGTCAACTCCACGCCACACGCGTTAAGAAGGCGCCTGTTCTTGTACCTGATGTGGCCTCCGGGATCGGGTAGAGGAGCTCAGCCGAGAGCTCAAACAGGGCTGGCCCTATGGCACCCTGTCAACGCGACCCATCACCATCACCCACGCGCATTGCGCCAAGTGTGAGTAGAGCCGGTCCCGCGCAAGCAAGCAACACACTCATACGTAAGCATTGATTGATCGTGGAGGGGACAACCTGGAAGAGTCCAGCGACTGACAATGCGAGCATGAGGATCCAGAAATTGCTCGGGATGAGCGCGCCACCGAAGGGCGTGGGAAGGCTGAGGGCAAACCACGTGAACCCAGCCGTAGAGAAGCCGAACAAGAGCAGCACCAACAGCTTGCTCCTCCTCTACAACACACACACACACACACACACACACACACACACACACACACACACACACACACACACACACACACATCACACAACACACAACACACAACACACAACACACAACACACACAACACATGTACAATGTGGAGCTCTCCGTTAGGGTTGAGCGTGAGAGACGCCCATCATGTACGGACGAGCGCACCTGGAAGAACAGGTCGGTCACAGGGCCCACGACCACGCCTCCGACAATGCCAGCTAAGCTGTTGCCTGTGGCCCAGCGACGACAGATGTCTGAGCAGACAACCACCTCACGCTCAGGCAAGGGGCTACCCTACCGAAGCCGAGCCAGCCCGATTCGACCTCTGTGTAGTTGAGGTCTTCGAGCGCCTGCGGGAGCACGCCCTGCCACCCTGCGTTATTGTCGACACGTGTGATGGGTCATCGTGGGTGAGGTGGCCGGCGCGCTCGACAAGAGCTTGAAAGAGGGGGGGGGGCACCGCTGGAGACGCCGGCCTGCACGCCGCACGCGGTGATGCAGAGAAGGAACGACACATTGAAAAGCGCTCCCCACACCCCCGTGAAGAAGCTCGCCTCGTAGCGGCCCTCCCTGTGGGCCAACGCCACCGCGCTTGGTGGATGCTTGGGCCGCTCCCTGTGTGCGCCACGGCGAGCAATGACTGGTCATCACGGCTGCAGGTACACGCAGACACATAGAGTGACGAGGCGGTGCCTGTAGTAGATGAGGCCCCCCAGGATGGGCAGCGCGGCCAGCCCCATGTGGACGTAGAGGAGGGTGGGCATCTGCGCGGCCGTCGGCGCAATCCCGGGGCCCTGCGTTTTTTGTGCGGAGGAGATGGAGAAAGAACGAAAGCGACGACCAGCGCGTGCGTGAGAGAGAAATGACACACGTGCAGGTCGTGAGAGAGGAGGGAATCGTACAAGGAGGTAGCCCACTGTGGTGCCCAGCGCGTTAGACGTGTAGGCAAGGGCCGTCGCCGTCGCTCGCTGATTGTCCGGAAACCACACCGCGGAGAGCTTGCTGAACACCACCAATCGTTTCGCGCAACAGTGAGTGTGACCGCAGAGAACGATCATCCACACCTCCCCTCTCTTTCGTGTTCTACCTGCACACGGCGAACACGATCGGCCCCGCGGCGGCGTTCAATATCTGGCCTGCGTGTCGTTGAGAGCGTCAGCCAACCCCAACGCGCCACCACGACAAGAGCGATGGGTGGCGGTCGTCACCGACGTGGAGCGTCCACTGCATGTAGAAGTTGGCCCGCAGGTGTGCCGGCACCCAGCACGGGATCGTGCGGATCACCGTCGCCAGGAAGATCAGCCCATTCCCCTACACCCGATCATCACCATTATCACCATCATCCCCACCACCATCATCATCACCATCACCATCACCACCATCACCACCATCACCTTCATCACCATCATCACCATCACCATCATCACCATCATCACCATCATCACCATCATCACCATCATCACCATCATCACCATCACCATGCGCAGATACCTGCCAGAAGGCGGTGAGGAGACCGTTGGGTCGGGTCTGGAGCCACGACACGTAGGGCAGCACTGGAATGTAGATGAATGGGCCCCAGTTGAGCAGCAGGTCGATCGTGGCATCGTCCACGCCTTTAGTTGGGTCGCGCGCGCACAGTGAGACAGGCATCCACGCAGACACGATGCCGCGTCAGCACGCGAAGCCCAGTCGCGCTGCGAGGCACGCAAAAGGAGGAGGCGCAGATACCGGGATAGTAGAGCTTGGTGACCTCGGGCACGGAGGAGAAGGTGAACCACACGAGGCACTGCACGAACGACGCGAAGCAGAACACGAAGAGGACCCACCATCGCAGCCACGTCACCCTGTACTCCGTGTCTCCCGCATGAGCCTCATCTTTCAGCAAGAGATTTGACTTTTCTTCATCATCATCACCAAGATCTCTCTTTGACCGATGATGAATCTCCATCTAAAAAATAAACTAAGATATATATCTCGTTTTTTGTCATCTTTGTTTTTCCAGTGACCCTTTGTCGACAACCAAGAAAAAATAAAAAAATAAATTGAACAATAAATTAACAAATAAATAAACGTTCATTCCTGAACGTTGAGCGCGAGCGCAGAGGGGGAGCGTTGCGGCTTCTCGTGGTAGATGGCCATCTCGGCCTCCCACCGCTTGTATCGTTCGTTCACAAACACCACCTGCCGTGCACACGCGCCGGGAGCAACCGTTGCCAACAGCGTCAGCCAACCCGATCGCTTAGCGCTACCCTCGCCGAGGCCTACGTACCAGAATGAAGCATCCGACCATGGTGAGCATCTGGATGGTGTTGATCCACGTCGTGGTGATCAACGGTGACACGAAGAGGAAGATGAGGGTGGCGATGTTGATCAGCAGCACCATGAGGCCGCCCGACGTGGCCTCCGGCACGGGATACAGGAGCTCGGCCGACAGCTCGTAGATGACCGGCCCGATCGCGCCCTTTGTTGGTCGTTGATGATGATGATGATCACCGCGGTGGCGGCTTCATCAGCACTCACCCTCGTCCAATGGAATGACAGGAATGCCAGCGGTCCTTACCTGAAAGAAGCCCGAGATGGCCAAGGCGGTCATCAACACGCTAAAGTTGCTCGGCAGGATGGCGACTGGACGCATCGGTAGGTGGCGGCGCGTGTACGTGAGAACAGGGGGAGGGGGAGGAGGCGGCCCACAATGGAGAAGGCGAGAGGCGCGTGCGAAATACCAAAGAAAGGGGTGGGGAGGCTGAGCGTGAGCCAGGTGAAGCTGATGGCGGCAGCCCCCAAGACCAGGAGGAGGAGGAGCTTGCACTTCCTCTGCGTGGCGCATTGTGACGGGGGGGAGGGGGAGAGAGAGAGAGAAGTGTGAGCGGTGCGGGGCGAGCGTGCGAAGCGCGTACGGTGCAACGAAACCTGGAAAAATCGATCCATGATCGGGCCGATCACCATGCCGCCCACGATGCCAGCAATGCTGCCGCCTGCAAGGCACGCCACGGGCAACACCTGATCAGCAGATGGACGCGCAACACGCACAAGCGGGCCTGCCCGCGTACCAAAGCCGAGCCAGCCGGCCTGCGATTCGGTGTAGTGGAGGTCCTCCAGAGCCTGGGGAAGCACGCCCTGCCAGCCTGGCCAGTCAACCACCCCCCTCGCCCTACAATCAGCGCTACGCTTGCGGCCACGCTTGACCCTCGGGGAGACGAGGGCGGCACGAACCGTTGGTGACGCCGGCCTGGATGCCTCCGGCGATGATGACGAGCATGAACGAGACATTGACGAGCGAGTCCTTCATTCCCTTGAAGAAGCTGGACTCGTATCGTCCTTCGATGTGGGCCAGCGCCACCGCGCTCGGTGGGTGCTTGGGCCTCTCCCTGTGCGTGTGTGTGCGTTTGTGCGTGTGCGTGTGTGTGCGCGCGCGCGCGCGTGTGTGACGGCCAATGCGTGTGGCTCAGCCAAATGGGCCGGGAGGGGGACAGATCGAAGAAAGGAAGAGTGAACCTATAGTAGATGATGCCGCCGATGATGGGCAGCGCGGCCATGCCGATCTGAATGTAGAGCAGCGTGGGCAGTTTGTCCGCGGTCGGAGCGATGCCCGGGCCCTGTACTGGCTGTGAGAACCACCGCGCCCAAGCAGAGGCAAACGGGAGGTTTGGGGGATGGCGCTGTACGATGAGGAAGCCAATGGAGGTGCCCAGTGCGTTGGCAGTGTAGGCGATGGCCGTCGCCGTGGCCCTCTGGTTGTCCGGGAACCAGACCGCGGAGAGCTTGCTTCATATTCGAAGGAGCCCGCCATGAGTATCAGCGACGCTGCGTGCGGCTGACCGTGCGAGACACGAATCGATCGTAAGGGGGGGGGGGGTAACCTGCACAGGGCCATCACGATGGGACCAGCGGCCGCGTTGAGGATTTGGCCTGTGTGCGACGCAACGGGGGGGGAGTCGAGTGAGTCGCGCGCGAGGACACGCCGAACGGCGCCGGCGGCAGCGGGTACCGACGTGGAGAGTCCACTGCATGTAGAAGTTGGCCCGCAGGTGAGCCGGCACCCAGCACGGGATCGTGCGGATCACCGTCGCCAGGAAGACCAGCCCGTTTCCCTGCACCCCGACCACCACCATCATCACTATGATCATCACCACCACACGAGCGCACGCACATGTGCACGTGGTGATGGGTACCTGCCAGAAGGCGATGAGGAGACCGTTGGGTCGGGTCTGGAGCCACGACACGTAGGGCAGCACTGGAATGAAGACAATGGCGCCCCAGTTGAGCAGCAGGTCGATCGTGCCCTCGTCCACGCCTGGGTTGAGCCAGCTTAGCACGTGTTCGTGTCGCTCGCGCGTGTATGTGCGTGCGTGCGTGCCCGCCCCGTTCGTGTGCGTGTGCGTGTACCTGGATAGTATTCCTTGACGACCTTGGGCACGGAGGAGAAGGTGAACCACACGAGCGACTGAAGGAACGACGCGAACGAGAAAATGAAGAGCACCCACCACCGCCACGCCGTGGTCTGGTACTCCATTTCTTCCACTACCTCTGCGGTGGCCACAGGTGCGTAGGGACGGCTCGTTGGCTGGCCATAGTCGCTGATCCATCCATCTTCCGTTCCATTTTTCCTTCGCTCCATCGTCGCTCTACACGATTTTATGGATTTTAAAATGGCGAGTCGGGTGAGGCGTTGCCGTTGCAGAGAGGCCCACCGCAAGCTACCAGATGAGACCTAGTTGTCTGACCGGCTTGCAGCGCCCTCGAACAACAATCACCAGAAAACAGGAAGCAGGAAAGAAAAGGTGTCGATTATTACAACAAAATAAAAGGCAAAATGGGGCTCATGTGCATGTAGGCCACAAGGTCTCTCTTGAGAAGGGAAGATATGTATTAAAGAATTTAAAGCTGAGAGGGGCGGGCACGGAGGGCGGCGATGCGGCGCGGGAGAGCCAGGGAAAGAGGGATGACGCAAAGGAGACGACGGTCGGGCACTGGGAAGTGCGAGGTAGTGTAGGACACCACGCCGGGAATGGTGGCATAGAGGGTGTGGTCCCTGCCACGACCGACGCCGGGCCCCGCGTGAATGCGAGTGCCGCGCTGGCGGAGCAGGATTTCGCCGGCATTGACCTCCTCACCGTCGCCACGCTTGGGTCCAAGGTACTTGGGGTTTGAGGTACGTCCGTTCTTGGAGGAACCACCGGTCTTCTTCGTTGCGCCTCGTCGCCACACATCACCCCAAGTCGAAGGTCCGACCATGCGAGTAGCGGGCGTGCTCGATGTGCCGCCCACCGCGATACCCCAGGTCCTCGCGATCATTCCATTACCCATCACCGTGCTGACATTGCTGGTCCGCAAGCTAATGCGTTGCATTCTCTTCTTCTTGGTTCCGATCGATTTGAATAAACGCTCCCTTTTCTTTCCTCATTTCCAGAAACTTTTCAATTGACTTCCGGAAAGTTGCGCCTACGGAGAATGACGACCGGCGGAAGCGGGGACCACCACACGCAGGCAAGCTTGCAGGATTTGCGGAAGTGTAGCGAAGGATAAAGAGGACTCAGAAGAAGATGCGCCGCACTCTTTCATCGGTTTCCAGGCTGGCCTCGACCTCGTCGTCGCCTCTTCTCGGCGCTGCGGCTCTTCGGTCGCGGGCTGTCGCTGCCTTCGCCACCGCCGTCGAGCCCAAGAAGGTAATTAATACATTTGATTAAATTGCGTCAATTCTCATGTGCTCAGGGTAGCACTGGTTTGGTTCAGATGGTAATCTATTAGATCCATTTTTACAGATGACAGTCAGGGAGGCCCTGCGTGAGGCTATTGATGAAGAGATGGAGCGGGATTCCCGCGTGGTGATGCTCGGCGAGGAAGTCGCCCAGTACCAGGGTGCTTACAAGGCACGTTATGCATTTCCTCGCTGATTCGAGGAATTCGAGTGCATTGCCGATATTGGATTTGCGCAATGCATTGGCTCCTTCAGTAAAACAGAAGGTCTAACCAATGGAGAGCAGGTGTCCAAGGGCCTCATGGAGAAGTACGGCCGAGAGCGAGTGGTCGATACGCCCATCACTGAGGCCGGTTTCGCCGGCATTGGTGTCGGTGCTGCCATGTCGGGTCTGGTGCCCATCATCGAGTTCATGACCTTCAACTTCTCCATGCAAGCAATCGATCACATCGTCAACTCGGCTGCCAAGCTGCGCTACATGTCGGGCGGCATGTACAACGTGCCCGTCGTCTTCCGTGGCCCCAACGGTCCCCCCCGCGCCGTCGGTGCCCAGCACTCGCAGTGCTTTGGCGCCTGGTACTCGTCCGTGCCCGGCCTCAAGGTCCTCGCCCCCTGGAACTGCAATGACGCCAAGGGTCTCCTCAAGGTGCCCCCCCCACCTCACCTCTCCCTTCACCTCAGCTCCTGTCCTCCCCACTCTCCCCACTCCTCTCTTCCTCAGCTGTGCCTACGCTGTTCACGTGCAACAGGCCGCCATCCGTGACCCCAACCCCGTGGTGTTCCTCGAGAGCGAGATCGGCTACAACGAGACGTACGAGCTGAGCCCCGAGGCGCAGAGCAAGGACTACGTGCTCGACATCGGCAAGGCCCACATCGAGAAGGAGGGCAGCGACATCACCGTGCTCACCTTCTCCCGCATGGTCGGCGTCGCCCTCGAGGCCGCCCAGAAGGCCGCCGAGAAGGGCATCAGCGTCGAGGTGGTCAACCTCCGGAGCTTGCGCCCGCTCGACCTCGACACCATCGTCAACTCCATCAAGAAGACCAGCCGCTTCGTCACCGTCGAGGAGGGCTGGCCTCAGTGTGGCGTTGGCTCCGAGATCATCGCCCTCGCCAACGAACGTACGTGCTCCCCCCCATCGCGCATCACACACACACACACACACACACACACACACACACAACAACAACACGCGCGATACGCAAGCGAATGCAACACGCGCGCGTGAGTGATGTCTCAATCGAGGCGTGTGTGTGTGCGTTTGCTGCACAGACTGCTTTGACTACCTGGACGCGCCTCCGGAGAGGATCACCGGCGCCGACGTGCCCATGCCCTACGCCTGGCCGCTCGAGGACGAGGCCATGGTGCAGACCCAGAACATCGTGAACGCCATCGAGCGCGTGTGCTACAGAAACACCACCAACCAATAAACGCCCCACCATCTTCTGCTTCCTCTCTACCATCGTCTCGACCATCCTGGGACCCTGAGACGACACTGTCTGTCGCGTGCTGTGGTTGATGATTTTCAAACAATTTAAACAAAAAATGCCTGGAAAAGATTGGAGAGGGAAAACGAACAATCTTCCACCGCAGAGGCCAAAGGTAGGCGAGCTTGGTTCGTGGCCAGGTTCCTCCAGCGCTGTGTCTTCTCTTTTGTCAGATCAAAAAAACTGATTTCGTTTTTCCATGGCATGGAAAATGAAATCGGGTAGATGTCATCAACATCAAGGCAGGGCGAGGCCCCAGGGCTCTCTGCACGACCCAATGCCCCGGCTGAACGGTCGACGGCGGCCGAGTTGAGCTGGCGGCGAGAGCTGCTGGTGCGGCGGTGTGACAGCGTGCGGGCCACCCTCGCTCTCCGTCGTCGGCTGGCTGAGGTGCGGCGAGGCCTTCTCAACAGCAAGCTCGCCCACCTGCGCCTCGTCCATCGCATCCAGCAGGCCCTCCGCCAGGCCTCCGCTTCTTCTTCAGAGCTTTTGCCGTCGTCACCACGACCGGCATCGGCCCTACATGATGATGGAGGAGGAGAAGATGAAGGGAGCGGGCAACAACAACAACAACAACAACAGCTGCAACACGAAAAGAAACGGAAACGGGTGGGGGTAGAAGACGAACGAATGGTTGTAAAGACTACAGAGGAGCAGGGTGGCACGATGGTTCAAGACAGCGAAGGAAGTGAAGGAGGAGAAAGAGAAAGAGAAAAGGGTAGTGGCAGCGCCTTGGTGGAAGGCAGCAAAGACCAAGACGCAGCTCCGCCTGTTGTTGAAGACGACCTCCCCCGCTCGAGCAGGTGGTTCACGAAGAAGCGTCGAGGCGAGGACACTCCATCGCCGCCCTCTCCACCGCCGGGGCCACGAACAGCGGTCGCCGAGCTTCAGAACGGAGAGGGCCGACCGGCCAACGCGGAGGAAGGTGTCGAAGAGGTGGAGGAGGAGGAAACGACGGTGGCCGGGGATGGCGTGAGCGACGAGGACGACGACATATCGGAGGACGTGGTGAGCAGCGCCATAAGGGCCAACGCTGCCGCCCTGCACGAGTGCGAGACCGAGCTCGGGAGCGACATCTCTCTGGCCTCAGAAAACGAAGACGACGACGACGACGAAGAAGAAAAAGAAGAATGCGACACCAATGGAGATGATGACGAAGATGAAGACGAGGATGACGACCTCATCGACCATTCGGACGGCGAGCTGGTCGTGAGCTGCTGCTACGGTGATAGTGTCCGAGACGAGGACTGCGAGGTATCAATGGAAGAGGAAGATGTAGAAGACCACACAGGGAAGAAACAAGGTGCGGGCCAGGAGGGCATCATGGAGATGGACCTCTACGGTGACGACGAGTCAGCACTCGAGAAGGGCGTCGACGCGAGCACGCTGGATATGGACCTCTACGGTGGCATCGCTGATCTACTCAACAACGGCGGCGGCTCCAGCGAGGCGGAAGCCAATGGCGTCGACAAGAGCGGGCTCGAGGTGGACCTCGACGGTGGCTCGGAGGACGACGACGACGGCGCCGGCGCCGGCAACGGAGACGATGAGGTGGAGGCCAAGGGCGTCGACACGAGCACGCTCGAGGTTGACCTCTACAGTGACGTTCATGATCACAGCGGCGAAGGCGACGGCGACGATGAGGCGGAGGCCAAGGACGTCGACACGAGCACGCTCGAGGTTGACTTCTACAGTGGCGTTCATGATCACGGCGACGAAGGCGACGGCGACGATGAGACGGAGGCCAAGGACGTCGACAAGAGCACGCTCGAGGTGGACCTCTTTGCCGGAGTCAACGACGGCGAGGAGGAGGAGGAGGAGGAGGAACAAAGGCGGCGTGAGGTGATGGACGATGAAGAGGGGGAGGGCAGGCCACCGCCTCTGTTCGGCTCGTTCGTGTTCGAGGGTGGCTCGGACATCGAAGACGACTACGAAGACGACCCGTTCATCGACGATGGCGGTCGTGGAGGAAGAGCAAACGCGTCCCTGAATGTCACCCTAGATGAGAGTGAAACGGATGACGGAGACGATCGCAGCAAGGAAACCAACATCGAGGACCGAGCCAATAGCCCAGTACTCTCGCAGGACGTGTGATCGTTTATTGAGAATAAAATCTGAAATGTTCCGGAATGGAAACGGTTACGGTGGGCGGTGATGCTTCATGATGCCGTGCTTGCTCTCGAGTGCGCAGTTGGCAAACGCACGGTTATAAGAGGGAGCTAACAAAGAGTACCACCAAGCACGATATTACACCACCTCAGGTTCCTCACCCTTGGGCTGGGGCTAGTCGCGGTTTCGCCTTAGGCGAAGCCGACCGAAATTGCAGTCGTCATTCTTTCGGGTTCGGACCTAAATGAATTGCGCAAGGAATTAAAAGCTCGATCTTCCTGTTGGCATGCGTGGGGATGAAGATGAGCCGGGCGCTTCCCGGGCTCACCCCTTCATAAACTTCCCAAATGGACAAGCGCCAGACAAGACAAATTTGTCTGGTTCGCCCGCAGTAGGCTCTCGCGAAAGGAGTACGTTATTTGTATCGCTTATTGTCCCCCCAATCCCTTCTTGATTTCATGTGCCTTGCGTTTGGCCAGACCACTTGTACGCAACGGGCCGCTGGGAAGAAGAAGAATACAAGCGCTGGAAAGAAGAACACAAGCGCTGGGAAGAAGAACGCGAGCGCTGGGAAGAAGAAGAACGCGAGCGCTGGGAAGGAGTGCGCGAGCGCTGGGAAAAAGACCACAGGGGCTGGGAAGAAGCACGCAAAGGCTGGGAAGAAGCACGCCAGCGCTGGCGAGAAGACCACAAGCGCCAGGAACGCACGAGCTGGAAAACAACACGCAAGCGCTGGGAAGCAGAACGCAAGCGACAGGTATATTTGTCACCTGTAACGCATTGCTTTGGAGGTGTACTGATGTTCTTTCTTTACAAGGGGTGGCCCAAGGAGAAGATGCTGCTGGTCCATTTCAAACCAGTGCCCCAGATAGCGCTGGGCGTCAAGATACACAGCTTGGGCGAACATCAGGCAACTGTTGCTGACTTGCTTGACCACCTCTTTACCTGGGGCATGCCTCCTTATCTCTGCTTTCCCATCTGAGTGGTCTCAAATTCATGGCTAATGGCATGTGTTTGCAGGAACCCAGCTTGCACGTGTGCACCTGTCCGAATGCACCTATGAAAAGACGCCAATGGAGAAAAGCTTGCTTGAGGGTCTGCATGGTGTCTGGAGAGACTGGTGCGTCCTCGCGGTTGGCCATCCCTGCTTACTTACAGCCACATCATCAATACAAACAGGGATGATGCAAAGTATAAGTGGAAGTTGCAAAGTGAAATTCTGGAGTTGTCTTCAGTCCGGTTAGTTAGTGGGCTACCACTACCCATATCACCACAACCCGTGCCAGTAGAAAAGCAACTACAACACTTCAGCCAACAAGTGTTGTCATGTGGTAAGTCTTCATTTCAAAACTTTCCTGCACTTCCAAAACTCATCATTCGCATCCATGCAGTGGGGCCTGACGCACTTCGCAGCCGATGTTGGATATCTTCCAATAGCAGTCAAGAACCTCTACTGGGTGATAGCCCTGTGTTAGCAGACCTCATCTATGATATCCTTTACCTTCCATCTCTTTGTCAGTGGTTATTTGGGCTCTCAGGCAAGATACCTTAACTTGCTGCTTTTACAGTTCCACAGCACAGGAATTGTTCTTCCAGGACAACAACACATTCAGAATGATGTGCACTCAATAGCTGTGGTGGGCAACAATGGAGCAGGCAAGACTCGCTTCATTCAGCACATTGAATCTTCTGTCCATGTCTGGGCCAAAACTGTTGTTGTTATCAAGGCCCTCCGGACCCTGAGGTACCACAGTCATCCCTCACGTTGTTTGCTCCTCCAACTGATGAGTTGCCCTTCAGTGGCCAGAACCTGAGAAGTCATGAGGTGCTTGCTGATGTGGCAAAAAGTGACAGGTTGACCGTGGTACTTATGGTGCAGCTCCTCATTGCCTGCATTGAGCGTATAATCAATGCACTGTTGTGGTACATGCTGCAGGTGTCAAAGAGGTTCTATGAGCTGTGTTCCCGCCAGCTACACGTCAGTAGCCACACAAACAGTCCTGCAAGCCTGATGATTGTCAACACATCGCAACCCTATACCCCCAAGGAGCTGAGCGCAGGCGAAGGCAGCATTCTCTTCATCCTGTGCAAAGTGGCGCTTGCACCCATGCACTCTGTGGTGATCGTTGACGAGCCAGAACTGCATCTCGAGCAGGCCAAGTCTGTACAGTTGTGCAGTGTGCTCGAGCGCATGCGGCCCGACATACTCTTTGTCTACGTCACCCACCAACCTGCCATTGCCGCTCGTCCAGTCTCACAATGCATTCGAATCAAGTCTTTCAGATTGGTAAGTGATCATCTTCACTTTTTCTCGGGCAGTCCATTGCTGATGTTGGGCATTTTACACAGGGGGAAAAAAGAGAGTGGGAGATGATGCCGCCCGACCTGCCCGACCTGGCAGTCGAGCTGCTGAGCAAGCCCGAGATGAATGTGCTCTATGTCGAAGGCACCCAGCACGGGACGGCCAACAAATTGCGTGACATCCAGGTCTACGGTCCACTGTTCCGCAACAGCTTCAAGCTTCGCTCCCTCGGGGGCTGCTTTGCCGTGATCTCAAAAACCAAGGAGACGCGTGCACAGCAGTGGGCAACCCAGGTCTCGGTGAATGGTCTTCTCGATCGCGACAATCACAGCGCCCAGTACATCGAGGAGATGAAGCTGCAAGGCATCTACCACCTGGGTGTCTGCGAGCTGGAGAACCTCCTGTGGACCCCCGAAGTTCTGCATCTTGTGTGCCTGAGCGTTGCACTGTCACAGACCGCAGGTGCATCCTCCTCATCGGCATCGGCATCGGCATCGGCATCGGCATCGGCATCGGCATCGGCATCGGCATCGGCATCGGCATCGGCATCGGCATCGGCATCGGCATCGGCATCGGCATCGGCACCGGCACCGGCACCGGCACCGGCACTTTTCCCTTCAGCTGCAACCCCCGGAGCCAGCGATCCGATACCAGCGGCAGTGCACGAGTTCTACCAAGGCTTGTTCGATGGGCTGCGAGAGGGGAAAAAGTCATCAGATGAAAAGTCGAGGAACAGGAGGATCTACAAGGAACTCGTTGCCGAGATAGTCAAGCATTGGAAGCGCTTCCTCCGAATGGACACCGATCAGGCCTGCTTCCAGTACTTCGCCCTGGCTTTGCCCAGTGTCACGATCAATGAGGACGAGAGGCCACAGTTCAAGCCGATGGCCAAGACCATCAACGATCAACTACGGAGCCTCGTCGAGAACATCGAGAAGATGGAGGAAGCCAAAGCTGAAGAGTCGACTCTGAAGGACAAGGCGGAGAAGGTCCTGCAGGAGCTTGCGGATCTGACAGCACAAGATGAGAGCCAGGCAGAGGCCAAGCTGACCGAGTGGGCCACGGCGCTGGTGGATGACATCATCGAGCGGGGAGACGTGGAACGCGCGCTCGAGCATCTCAGCAACAAGGCACTTGTGGACGAGGTCAACACGTTCATTCGGAAGAAGACAGGCCTCGACTTTGAAATCCGTCAGACAGTGGTTCGCCTGCTGGAGACAAGTGCCGAGATGCGCGCTGCGATTATGCTGCGCGTACCTGCGGAGTTGCGCGACCCCGCGGCAAGAGGTTCGTTTTACCTCCACCATTTTTGATCTAGGAAACGAGGATCCATCAAGTGATCTAATCTTGTTCTGAGCAGGGCTGCACCTGCTACCGCGCTACTACCCCTCGGCTCGGCATACGCCCGTACAGGGGAGTGCCATATGCGTCGGAGAGACAGTACGGTCACTACCCATTTGGCTGGCTGTGTTGGTCTGATGTGACTGAGTGTGCTTATGCGCGCAGAAGGTGGTTGTCCTTCCGGTTAGCAACCTGTCCTCTGTGAAGCTTAGGCTTGAGGTTCCCGCATCTGCGACTGCAGCACAAGTGCTCCACGCACTTGGTGTCTGGGGTATGCTCCTGGCCGCTCCTGGTTTGAGTCTGTGCTCAAGGCTCTCTCTCTCTCTCTCTCTCTCGTTGCAGCACGTCAGCTGGCCGCCAAGGTCGATCGAGGAGATTGGGGCAAATGGCTGGCCAAGCAGAAAAAGAGCGGAGCCAAGTTCACACCGAACGCCAGCACATCTTCAACAAGAAGGTGGCCTGCCGACGTGCTCGACATTCCAGAGGATGATGCGCTTGCGCTTCTTGAGCAAGGTACTTCTCTACCCACATCGGGTTCCTTTTTCTAATAAGAAAGGAACTGATCGCTCGCTTTGTACACCAGTGGGTCTGTACCGGCATGTCCGAGGTATACTGTCGACAGATGCCGCTGGATTTCATCCTCTCAAGCTCACCGACGCAGTTCCCGATCAAGTCTATATCCTCTTTACCTCTCGGAGGTGCTGCGTGTGCGTGTGCGTGTGCGTGTGCGTGTGCGTGTGCGTGTGCGTGTGCGTGTGCGTGTGCGTGTGCGTGTGCGTGTGCGTGTGCGTGTGCGTGTGCGTGTGCGTGCGCGTGCGCGTGCGTTTGAACATTGAAGTTCTCCTTAGCCGTGATCACATTTCCATGGCCGCGAGGTGGTGCTCCCGCAAGAGCTTATCAACCAAGTCCCGGATTTGAGCCGCACCCTCGAGGACGCACGTTCGATGACGATTGTGGGACCCAACGGTGTTGGCAAGACCGCCCTCGCCCGTTCGTTTGGTAGTGGTGCAACTATCAAGCGCATCGACGCCTATCGTGGATGCGGGTACTTGTGCTCCTCACACATGACACTCTTCACTGGCGAGCTAACACTCTGTTGCAGCAACTACATGAAGAAGCAGCAAACGAAGGCTTATGAGCAAGTGGTGGCGGAGCACCAGCGCCGTGGAGATGCATCAACCCTTATGAATGAGGTGCCTCGCTCTCTCTCTCTCTCCACCTGCTACTAACATCGATAGAGCCGATATTTAGATCAACGAGGACTTCTTCGCACTGTGTGCGCTCCGGGTCGCCTGTAAGGGAAATGACCTTGTAGTACAACGCAAGAATGGCGCTGGCGACGATGTAGAGCACTCACCGAATAGTCTTAGCGCGGGCGAGGGCAGCATCCTGAGCATCCTGTGCGACGTCGCTTTGGCTCCCATGGGAGGCCTGGTGATCATCGACGAGCCCGAAATGCACCTCGAGCAGTCCAAGTCCGTGCTGCTGTGCCAGATCCTCGAGGAACGGCGGCCCGACGTGTTCTTCGTGTACGTCACCCACCAGCCCGAAATCGCAGCACGCCCGGTGTCTCGCTGCGTCAGCGTGACATCTTCTGCACCGGTACGTAGTGCGTGTTGCGTGTTGCGTGTAGTGTGTAGTGTGACGTGTACGCGCCAGGGAAGATTTGTGCTTGGCTTTTGTTCGCTGCGCATGCGTTGACCGTCACGCAGGGTCAGGTAGAGTACACCTACATTGGTAGCGATTTGATGATGATGGCGCTGGGCGCCAAGCTACTCAGCAAGCCCGAATGTCACGTGCTCTTCGTCAAAGACCGCGCCAAAGAATCCATAGACATCGCCGTCGACCAACTGGCACACGCAAGGCTGCGCCCGTCGTCACCCACCTGGAAGCAGATCTTCGGCCCGCTGTTCCGCAACTACTTCACTCTGCACACGGTGCACACGACCAATTACGGTGACGACGTGGTCGAGGCCACCAAGCAGACAAAGGAGCAGCTGGCTGGGCTCAAGAACACCGTGGTGGCGGGGCTGGTCGACCGGGCCAACCACAGCGCCGAGTACATCGGGCTGATGGAAGGCGAGGGCATCCACCACCTTCAGGTGTGCGAGGCGGAGAACCTGCTGTGGACGCCCGAGGTGCTGCGTCTAGTGTGTGTCAGTCTCGGCCTGGTATCCACCACAGAGCGCGCCTTCTCTTCATCGTCGTCGCCGCCACCGTCGTCTTCGTCGTCGTCGTCGTCGTCTTCGTCGTCTTCGTCGTCGTCGTCGTCGTCTTCGTCGTCTTCGTCGTCGTCGTCATCTTCGGCGTCTTCGTCGTCGTCGTCGTCGTCGTCGTCGTCATCGTCCACATTGAGTGGCGCAGAAGGCATGGAGGCGGTCTGCGAGTTCTTCTCCGAGCTCTTCGCCTCTCTGCGGCGGGAGAAAGACACTCAAGGAGAAGCAACACCGGCATCGATCTACGCCGGGATGATCGCCGGAATCACCGACAGGTGGACCGCCTATCTCCAGCAGCAGACCGAGAGCAAGTGGAAGGACGACAAGAAGCCGCTCAAGCACGCCAAAGCTAACGCCAAGCAGAAGGGCAAACAAAAGGTGCAGGCTACGCCAACGGCGAGCGTGACCGCCAGCCAGCCTATGGAGCTTCCGGTCGTGCGCTACTTCCGCGAGGCGTTGCCGACCGGCATGTGCCAGCACGCACCAGCGGCGCTCACACGCGAGACGGTGGCGGCACGCATCAGGCGCCACGTCACCGGATTGAGAGCGAAGATGGTTCTCAAGGACCACGAGACCGACAAGTGGGACGACCTGGCGAGGCTGCAGCAGGTCGAGGTTGCGAAGACACTCCAGCTGATCCAGGACATCAAGATTGACGACAATGAGGACGAGGCCGACAAAATCTACGGTTCGCTGCACGTCTGGGCACAGGAGCTGGTCGATGACATCGTGGAGCGCGGCGACGTGGAGCGCATGCTCGAGCACCTCAGCCACCCCGGCGTGGTTGACAGACTCAACGAGTTCCTGCGTTCGAAGAAGGGCGGCGCCAGCAGCGCGTTCGACGTTAGGAAGGCGGTCACGAGGCTGTTGGAAACGAACGAGAAGATGCGCCAGGCCATGCTGCTGCGCATGCCACCTGCGCTGCTGGCTATCATGCAGACTGCCGATAACAAACGTGGAGCCAGCGGTACGAACCACAACATCAATCTTATCTGAACGTGGATACTTATCCCATTTTGATTGGATCCACTCTCACTGTCGCAGGAGCGCGCCCAGTGCTGAGGGCAACCAAGCTCAGTCCGTTGTGTTTCCCTCGCACTTCTGCCGAGGTCCGTACGGGAGAGGCACAACACAACGCAACACATGTTATCTCATCTCATTCTCTGGCATACACAGACCAACTGATGTTGGACCAAGCAAACCGACCGCAACGAAGTACGGGTTGACAGGAAAGCGCCAGTGGACCGTGTCGACTTTCGGAGTTGCGTATTGGCGGTTTCAAGTCGCAGGCGCAGGCAACAACACGATGCTCAACACGGACACGACCACGCGACTCAAGCAAGTATGAAGGTGTTCTCTCATAAATCACTTCTTCATACACAACATAGCCGCATTTAGGCGGGTGAAATGGACAATGCCGCGCACCGAACTCAGTTGCTTCCAAGATCCCATTAACGTCGGTCCAATCACTCTCCACTTCTGAAATGAAAGAGGGGGCCGAGCTGGAGAGGGCATTGGAGGTATGAACCTGATATCCGCCTGGACGCAAGGTACCCCACTTGGGTGCTGTGTGACGTGTGCCAGGACAATTCAGCGATTAGGCAAGATGAAGACCTGGAAACCTTGGCTCACCGCCCTCGCAGCAAGGCCATATGTTGTTCTCAATAGGAGGTATCTCACTCGTTATCTTCATCACCGACATGACTGGCGCACATGTTTCGGGAAGGGTAGGACATGGTGTATTCAAAAACAACCTCCACGGGTCGCTGAGCACGCGTACGAAGAGGAAAAAAAGAACCACCTAAGTTTGGCTGTCACTTCTTGCCGACCTTCCTGGCAGAGATGGGGCCAGTGCCGCCAGCTGCAGCGTCCCGCTTGGTGACGGCCTTGATGACGCCCACAGCCACCGTTTGCTTCATGTCGCGCACGGCGAACCTGGAACATCAACGTGTCAGCAAGTTGGGAGCGATAAATTACATCCGCAGGCTGTGCTGGCGTACCTCCCGAGAGGCGGGTACTCAGTGAAGGTCTCCACGCACAGCGGCTTCGAGGGGACCAGCATCACGTGGGCAGAGTCGCCGCTCTTGAGACTGGCGGGCGACTCCTCGGTCTTGACGCCGGTGCGGCGATCGATCTTCTCCACAAGCCTGTCGAAGCGGCAGGCGATGTGGGTAGTGTGGCAGTCCAGCACGGGAGAGTAGCCGGCGCGGATCTCGCCCGGGTGGTTGAGCACGATGACCTGGGCAGTGAAGTTCTCGCACTCACGAGGCGGGTCCTTCTTGGCGTCGCCGCACACGTGTCCGCGCTTGATGTTCTTCACGGTGGCCACCGACTTGACGCAGAACCCGATGTTGTCACCCGGCACTCCCTCGGGCTTCTCCTCGTGGTGCATCTTGATTGGCACATCAATCCTCGTCAGTCTCATATATACAAGAAGCTACCTGGCACAAATGTAACCCATACCTGGACGCTCTTGACCTCGGTGGTCACGCCGCACGGAGCGAAGACCACCTGCATGCCCGGGCGGACGACGCCGGTCTCCACGCGACCCACGGGGACCATGCCGATGCCTCCGATCTTGTAGATGTCCTACAGGCGAACAAGCGGGACGCAACTCAGCAACTTGACACGTGTGTTGATCTCTGGGATAATCAGTGGTACCTGGAGGGGAATGCGCAGGGGCTTGTCGACAGGCCTCTTGGGAGGCTTGATCGAGTCCAGCGCCTCGAGCAGGGTCGGGCCGTCCCACCATGGGAGGTTCTCGCTCCTCTCGATCATGTTGTCGCCACCCCAGCCCGAAAGCGGAATGAAGGGAATGCTCTTCGGGTTGTACCTGTGCATGCCAGCACCAATCAATTTGAGGCCTTAGGTGATTGGTTGGAAGATTGGGAGGAGCGCCAGCTCTGTGTATGTACCCGACCTTCTTGAGGTAGCCTCCCACCTCATCCTGAATCTCGGTGAACCTCTCGCGCCGCCACATCACGGACGGCGAGTCCATCTTGTTGACGATCACTATCGCCTGCCTCACCCCCAGCGTGTAGGCAAGGAGCGCGTGCTCCTTGGTCTGAAGAAAGCCAATATAGAGTTGGTTCTTGCGTCAGGAAGAGTAGCAGGAGAAAGAGAGAGGTTTTAACCCACCTGCCCGTGCTTGGAGAAACCGGCTTCGAACTCTCCCTGAGCGGCCGAGATGATGAGCAGGGCCACGTCGGCCTGCGACGTGCCGGTGATCATGTTCTTGATGAAGTCCCTGTGTCCAGGGGCGTCGATGATGGTGAAATCGTATCTGCACCAGCGATTGGTCAATCTCTCGAGTAGATGGTTTCATTGTAACACCACGGTTGTACCTCGCAGTCTGGAACTTCCAGAGGGCGATATCGATGGTTATGCCGCGCTCGCGCTCGGTCTTGAGCTTGTCAAGCACCCACGCGAACTTGAACGAGGCCTTGCCCATGGCACGGGCCTCCTCCTCGAACTTCTCGATGGTGCGGCGGTCGATGCCACCGCACTTGTAGATCAGGTGGCCGGTGGTGGTGGACTTGCCAGCGTCGACATGTCCGATGACCACGACGTTGATATGCACCTTCTCCTTTCCCATTGTTGTTCGGGTTACACTGTTGCGGCAAGGTGACCATGAGATGATAGCACTTGACTACGCTTAGCTAGTGCGTGGTTCATACGTACGAGTGTTAGTTGTTAAGTTGGTTGGTTGGTTGGTTGTTGGAATATAGTCTAGCTCAGCCCGTGAGCACTTGTGAAAGAAGAGAGTAGTAGGGTTGTGGTACAAGCTTGTTTGCTTTGTGTCACATGTGGTTGTTGGGCGAAGAACCGAGAGTGTGGTCAAGCGGATGATATAGGCACCGTTCTATCATATTTCTCATAATTCAAGCAGCATCGTCGGCCGTGTCTTGCGCAGATCGCCTCGCTCGGCCGCAGCTGGCCAGTCGTTCCTGTATTTTTCCCACAACGCTCTTTGCACGCCAAGCCAAATGCAAACTCGCTTGGAATGAATTGCCTACTTCGCATAACTGGTTGCAGGGGTGGATAAGGTGTCGGTTGGCAATGCCAACATGAGAGACTCGGAAGACCTCTTGGGTGGTGTGGAGTGGTGTTTATGATGTTTTGATGAAACTTATTTTAATTACTTATTTGCCTTACAATATGGTTTTTATACATCGTTTCAGCCTTCCCCCAGCCGCCTGGAGTCCCTTCGCCGACTTGGTAGTAGTTTGTATGGAAGATAGTGTGTGGTGAGGTGTTGTGGATTGAGATGTTTTGTGACACTCGTGGAGGTCGGAGGAGTGAGGGTGGGTGGGAGATGAGGTGTCGATGTGAAGAAGACGGTCGAAAGATATGCAGAAGGGGCCTATTTAGATGAGCGCGCACCCCTTCTTCTTCTTGTCGCCTGGCCTGTTGCCGGTGTTCTTCTTGTTGATCTGCCTGACGAGGTCAAAAAAGACGTTCTCGACGTTGATCTTGGACTTGGCCGATGCCTCGATGAAGGCGCAGTTGAACTTCTTAGAGAGGCCCTCGCCCTGATCCCTCGAGATGGCCCTCTGGTCCTGGAGATCGCACTTGTTACCCACTAGCACCATCGGCACATCTTCGGTGTCCTTAACCCTCAAGATCTGATCCCGGAGGTCTTCCAGGTCGTTAAATCTAAGGTTGATAGCAAAGGTTAACATGTTGCAAGGTAACCTTGTAGACCAGGTGAGTAGATGTCGTACGTGGACTGTGCGATGATGCTATATACAAGAATGAAACCCTGTCCGTTCTTCATGTACAGGTCCCTCATGCTGTGGGAGAGAGGTTGGTCAGTTTTGAAGAAGTCGAGAGCTGTTCGATTTGTAGCTGAGAGCGTACGCAGTGAACTGTTCAGTTCCAGCCGTGTCGAGGATCTCGAGCATGCACTGCTGGCCATCGACCTCGACTTGTTTACGGTAGGAGTCTTCGATTGTGGGGTCGTACTGTAAAGAAAGTGAGGATTAGAAAAGACCAACAACCAACGCTGGAGTAGAAGAGGAGTAGAAAAAGTTGAAGGAAGGAGGTAGGTAGGTCGTACCTTCTCGACAAAGATACCCTGGACGAACTGGACCGTAAGGGCTGACTTACCCACACCTCCGCTTCCCAGCACGACGATCTTATATTCCAACATCTTTCAGCTTTGTTCTTCTTCGGGGGAATGTGAATTCGTGTTCAGATGCTTTCCTCTTCGCGAGACACGCTCCTTCAGTCGCTCCTCTTCTCTTCAGCTCGTTTGCGCAAGACGAAGAAACACAACCGGAGTACCAATTGGTTCGGCAAGAGGCCTATATATGTCGACGCTGCTCACAAAAAGGGCACCGTTTTCCCTTCGCTTCGTGTTCGCCGAACACCTCGACCACGCGCTCAACGGCTTTTTGCTGCTTTCTTGACCTCCTATTTCGCCAAGGGACACGCACCAAATGCTATTGATAAGGGCACAAGGTAACGAAAAAGGTATCTCTGCTAGGCAAGGGCAGCGCTGAACCTGCTGCGAACAACGTGTTAGCCGAATAAACGGATAATCCCTTTAGCCAGTAAATGCAGTTATTTATCATTTATATCATCATCTAATTGGAATGAGATGATAACCTTGCCTAGGTGTTTTGTTTGATTTTAACTTGTTTAATGACGATTACATTGTAACAACGTTTCCCAAGAAAACTCAACCACTCTTGGTCGTCTGGCTGCGTAGCGACCGTTGCTTCGTCGTCGTTGCCGCCTCCGCCGCTTCTTCGCGCTCGGCGACCGTGGCCAGGGTGCCCTGAGACAGCGGTGACGACGAGGGCGACGAAGCCGGAGAGGTGGGCGACGCGGTGGTCGCGGAGGAGAGATAGACGATGGCCTGGACGAGTCTCTCCTCCTGCCGCACCTTGTCCTCGTAGACGGCCATCAGCTTGCGGAACTCCTCAATGATGAAGGGGGAGGTGAACACGGTCGGCATGTGCGACATCCGTTCGCTCGAACGCGGCGAGAGCACGGCCAGCGGCGACTGGTGGCGCGGCTGCGCCGGTTCAGCGGCTGGCGAGGTCGATGCCGTGATGGAGAGCTTGGCCTGGGACATGAAGAAGCGCTCCACCTCCTTGAACGCCTTCACTCGCTCCTCGTGCAGCGCCTCCAGCTGCTTGCTCAGACCAGACAGCGACACTGCAAAGACCACATGCGGTCAGCCACGCACGCGCGTTGGACCACGGCAACCCACTGCCGCGAAGACCGTTGCTGTACTTACCGGTAGCGTCGGCGCCGACTTCATACGAAGCGATCGTTTGGAGCAGCGGGGTGGCGAGGTTGAGCGCGGGCCGTGTTGCTGTGAGGTAGTAGCCGCGCGAGACGCAGGTGAGTTGCGTCAGGGACAAAGGCGAGGACAGGGGAGAGGCTGCCTTTACGCACTCTTCTTGCCGGTGGGCGCGGAGGCGGGGGCAGGGGCCAAGGCCGTCGGCTTCTTGTCGCGCTCGCGCTCCCTCTCGGTGCGGCTGCCGTCCTTGGCGTTGCGCGAGGACTTGACCAGCACGCCCGTGTTCCGGCGATGGCTGGAAGGCGATCGACTCGACGGCGTGGGCGACGAGCTCGACGACCTTTCCCTCGCCGTGAAGTTGCCGCGGTTGCGTCGCTTGGTCCCGGATGTCGACGTCGATGAAGACGCCGTCGACGCCTTTACGCTGTCGACACTACCAGAATTGTTGTCGACGCTGTCCGTGTCCGACACGTAGCTGTCCTCGTCGTCCGACGAAAGGCGGTCGGAGCTGGTCGACCCGTAGTCCTCGTCGTCGTCGCTCTCCTTGCTCAGCGACATCACCGCCGAGGAGGCCCCGCCCGGCGCGGTGTTGCTCTTGTCCTGCTTCTTGGCGTTGCGCTTCTTGTTGAGCCGCTCCATGAGGCCGCTCTTCTTGATCATCGAGATCTTGAGGAAGGTGGCGCTCTTGTCTTTGCCGCCGCCCGCGCCGCCGCCGCCGCTGCTCGACTCGCCGCCGCGGTCCTTGTCGCCCGACTCACCGTTGGCGCTTGGGGCCGGCGCCGGGACTTCGTCATAGCTCTCCATGCCGTCGCGGCTGCCGCTGCGGGCGCGTTCCACGGGCGTCTGATCGCTCCCTATGCCGGCCAGCTCCAGTTGCGGGGAGCTTCGGTGGCTGGCCGCGACCCCGCGCCCCGCCAGCTTCTCCTTGGTGCGCTCGGACCGCGTTCGCTCCATCTCCCGCTTGTCCAAGTACGCAGCCAAAGGCTTCGGCCTATCCTGCTTTTCCTTTTCCTTTTCTTTCTCCTTTTCCTTTTCCTTGTGCTTGGCTCCGCTGCTTGACGCGTCCTGGTGTTCGTCCTTGTTGCGCTTGAGGCGGCCCGACCGCGGCTTCTTGGGGAGCGAGAGCTTCTTGTTGCCCCGAATATAATCGCGCGGGTCCTCCGTTTGCACGTTCATCGTTGGCGTGCCGCATTCCAGCAACACCTGCACGACGAAGGGTCACACCCACACTCGTGTTTCATGGCATGATTGGAATGCAGTGTGCACTCACCTCCAGGAGCTGCAGGAATGCTGGGCCGTCGCTAGTGTTGGGGATGGCGTTGTTGCTATTGTTATTTTGAATCTTTTTGCTGCGCTCGAGCGATGCCATCTTTGCGGCGATCTTATTGAGGTTGCTGCACGTAGAGCGAGTAGAGATGATGATCAACGTGTGGAACGCTAGTCTACCATAGAGCATGGCGATGGTTATCGAGCGCCGTACCCACAGAGCGCGGAGTGGAGGTAGCTCGCGCTCGGGAACGCCTCCTCCAGCGTCAACTCTGGCTCGGACAGCTCTTCCTCCTGGTTTTTTGACAACCGGCGTGCTTGTAAGCTCGACGGTGTCGTCACGCTTGGCCTAGAGCAAGAATGACAGGTATGATCACGGGCGCGTACGGTGGATGATTCGGAGGCGAGCTCCTCGAAGAAGGCCTCGACCTTGGCCAAGTTGTCCCGGATGAACCCGTTCAGGCGCAGCATGTGCTCCTGAACAAGTGATCACCAAGATGAGCGTCTGCCCGTCTGATCGGCAACCGAAGTGGGAAAGCAGGAGCGCGGACCTCTTTCTCGCCAAACTCTACGCCGTTGGCCAGGTTCTGCATGACCTTGGATACCAGCACGAGGCCGCGTCGACACTTGACCGACACTTGCTCTGAGGAATGGAAAGAGAACCGTTCTCTTCAGATCACCGCCGGTCCCTCTGGCTCTTCACTGCAGACGAGGGAAGTGCATGGCAAGTGATAGGATACCTTCCAGAACGCCAAAGGCTTCGGGGCTCACCATCGCCGGCGAGATGAAGCGCAGAAAGAAGAAGTTCTGGGGCAACAGCATCGCCGTTATGAGTTTCTCCAAGAGCGTCGTCGAACGCGAACCGAGGCACAGAAGAGGAAGAGGGGGGCGTACAGTGAGGACGAGGTATTTACTCTGGGGAAACTTCTTGATAACCTCTCGTTGCAGGTGGTAGCACACGGCTCGGAACGACCTGTGGTAGACCAGTATGTGAGCAATTGGGGCTTCAAAGCGGTTCGAGGAGAGAGGAGATCGCACATGGGACAGTGTTTGAGAGAGGTAGTGATGGTGTTGAGGAAGAGGTGGCAAAAATCGGACAGCGTCTGCGCATTCTCTTCTGGGTCCTCACCCGGCGCCGTCCGAGCAGGATCAATCTAGTCGCGAAAGAGAACGAAAGCGAACAAAGAAAGAAGAGGGGGGGGGGGTGAGGAAAAACGCAGTGGCGACAGGCGCGAGAGGGAGACCGCTCACCTCCATGGACTTGTTCTGCGAGTAGAGCGTGAGGACTTTCTCGACCAGGGGCCGGATGACCTTCAACAGAAACTTGCGCCCAACCGATTGGCAGTAGGCCGACAGAAGATGGGACGCGATGTCATTTCCTCGAAAGAGGGTCGACCCTTGAATAATGCCTATACATATTCACACACACACACCACACACACACACACACACACACACACACACACACACACACACACACACACACACACAACACATGAGAGGGGGGGTCGGCAATGTAATTCTTAAGACACAAGGAGAGCGAAGTACCAGTCTTTCTAACTTCGCCGCCGATGAGGCCTACCAAGAGCGGGATGGTGCGCCCCGGGAACATACGTAGCACATGCAGGAATGCGTGGGCTACACGCTCGGCTACCAGCGTGTCCGTTGTCGAACACAACGCCTAACGAGTCGTACACAACGCAGGTCAGTACACGACCGCACCACTAACCTTAAAGTGAGAGAGAGAGAGAGAGAGAGAGAGGAAGAGACGACGAAACGCACGGTGATGATCATGAGGTCGGATCGGGAGAGGAGTTCGATCAGGGGCATGTAGTCGCTGGGCGTTGTGGTTTTGCTGTCCGTCACCGCGTATCGGAAGTAGTCGATATCGATAAGACCCTGTGGATGTAATCGATCAGTCCATCGTTTTTGCCAAACGGAGAGCAGGACTGTGGCTTCATTGGGGGGGGAGGGTTGTCGCCGTACTCGATGGCTGCTGTCGAACGAGTAGCCGGTCCACGAGCTCGGGTCTGTGCCCTGCTCCAGCAGCACGATGCCGTCGCCTTCGTTGAACGCCAGCCGCAGCAAACTGGAGACAAGCAACCACACAGCGAACGGGGAATGCGTGAGTCTCGAGGACAAGGGAAAAGGCTGGAAGAAGGAAGCAGAGAGGCCTCGCATACTCCTTCTCCTTCTCCTTCTCGTCCTCCGGCCAGGGATTCCACGGGCAGTTGCAGTCGTAGCAGGCCGGCAGCAGGACAGGCGGCACCAGCTTGGCCTGCGCCACTCTCGCTGATCGCTTTTCCTGTTTGGTGTGCCGCCCCATTAAGGTGGGCCCGATCGCCACAGCGGCTTATTTACAGATATATCAATAAATAAATGATAAAAAAACGTACAACGGAGGCAATGTATTTGTTGAGGTTGATCGACAGTCGCGCCTGGAGGAGATTCATGGTCCGCGTGATCTCAGACGACAGCATTCCCTTGCTGTCCAACTGGTGCCACCGCAGGGTAAGAAGAGATAACTTGCCTACAAAAACGATAAAAACAAAATAAATATGTCCGAACAGGAACGGACCATGGAGACCGAGTAGATGATGCTCTTCTTGGGATCGTCGTGAGGTTGGATGAAGAAGCCCGACAAGTTGCATTCCAGTCGCTGCACATTCCCTTTCTCTACAAAATCTGGATGCTCCACCTACGCAACCACGCAACCACTCAACGGCGGGCCTACGACTACGTGCCCAACGCGGCAGGGAGCAGTACCGATCGCCAGAGATAAATGGCTGAGCCGTCCTTGAGTCGCCTGGCCGTCCGGAGCACGAGTTGCTCGAACTTGGGGCTGTTGGCGTCCTTCTCGCCCGGCACCCACGTATCCACCCGCAGCAGATTGGCCGTCGGCTCCCCCATCATCTTTTCCCCACGCCACATGAATTAATTATATATATATAAATAAATAAATAAATAAATAAATAAATAAATTACTACACGCGGTGTGTGGCTTCGTGGTACCTGTTCTACGCGGCCCATCGAGTACATGTCGTCCCAGCAGCACCGCTCGTCCACAGAGCTGATGATGTCCAACGCCTTGTGGGGCGGCACGTTGAGGGTGCCGTGGCCGCGGTAGCACGGGATGGGGCAGTCGGCGAAAGTGGTCGTGGACACGGTCACCCGCTCGTCGCTGCCGGCCCAGTCGTCCTCGAGAGCCTCCTCGTCGATGTCCCACTTGCGGTTGATGACAAACCGCACGAAGCCCGAGAAGACGACCTCGGGTATGCGCAGGGAGAGCTGGGCGCGCTGCTTGACCAGCTTGCGCCTCTCGGCCTCGCCCAGGTCGCGCAGTGCCGAGGCCGTGAGCAGCGTGTCGGGACTCGAACAGAACAGCGCCGCGTTGAAGATCTGTTTGACGAAGCTCGGGAACGGCTTCTTGCGCATGTGCTTCCACACCTGTGATGCGTGTGTGCGTTTGTGCGCACACGCGACCAATCAATTTTTTGTCGACTGGAGACACGCGTAGACAAGGAGGAGCACGCACCTCGTTCTGGGCGGCGTCGAAGAGGCTGCGCGGGAGGAAGACGTTGGGCGAGGCCGCGACGCCCTTCTCGATGCTGTCCAGTATCTCTGGCGGCATGCGGAGAGCGGACACGAAGTAGGGCGAGGTCGAGGACTCGGCCGTCGACGGGACCAGGTACTGCGTGTAGAGGATGTCGGCGAGGTAGGACTTGGCCTGCCGGTCCTTCTGCCGCTTGAAGTCTTCGACCAGCATCCAGAAGCGAAACACGGCCTCGTCGGGATCGCGCTGTGGCTGCTCCTTGCGCTGACGTCGCAGCGTGCCCACCGACCAGGTCGTTGTTGATGATGAAGAAGAAGAAGTGGTGGACGATGTAGTCGACGATGAGGAAGTGGACGATGTAGTCGACGATGGGCCCC
>JANDJZ010000359.1:0-42500 GCA_027943245.1 Acanthamoeba sp. SK_2022b
GGAGGATTATGCGCCGGTGTGGGCCGTCACGCCAGCTCCAAGGCGATCCTTGCCACGCGCTCAGGGAGCAGCTCTCAATCCTGGTGCAGCGAACCGACAGATAGACAACATGCTCATCGATCATTAACACCACAGGCGCTTGTAGATCGTCCTGGGCAAGAACGCTTCGACTGAGAAAGCAAGCCATGACCACATCACCTCAGAGGGTAACCTCCCACCAAGGTTAACCATGAGGCACATGTACAACCACAAACACATGCTTGGCGGAGGTGAGCTCTGCACACCAAAGTTACTACTAACTTGAAGCCCCCTTCCTCTCTTCACTGAGATGGTATGGAGGTAGCATGTACAGGCTGGTCAACGCAGGACAGAAAGGAAGACATGTCTCATCCCCTGAATAGTAACATTTTTGTCAGACAGCTGACAAAAGAAATCAGTCAATGAAAACCAGATAATTGGGAAAACATTGAAGGTGGGGTACCTGAGATGCCACATGACTTGAGATAGCTCCCAATGGTGCTTTGGGTGGCATTGAACTCACTAGGTAGGCCAGCCCATAGACGTGCAAGGAAGGTGTCATCACCAATGGGGCTGGTAGGTGTGGATGCCCAGAGTCATAGCTGTTGTAGACACACAATGTAGTCCATCATGTGTTCATCACTCTCCTTGCAGGCAAGGTTGAATCACTGCAGGTTCACCTGCAGGTTGAGCAACTTATTGTGGAAGCGGTCCTTGAGGGCATGCCAGAGCACATAGGGATTCAGCTTGCCCTTCATTACTGCCTGCACGTAGCTCTTGAGGCCTTTGCTGACAGAGGCCAAGAGAAGTGCATGTGTGTGGGCAGCACCAATCTCAAGCTCACAGACACTCTCAAGGTGAGCCTTGATATTCTGGTGCACCATCTCCCTTCACAGAGCATAGAAGGTTGATAGTCACCATGAGGTCCATGACCTTGTCAGAGGCTTTCTTGATAATGGCGGTAGCTTTCTCACCCTCAATTGATGACACAGAGTCCTTCCCAGAGGAAGATGAGGGGGAGGAAGAAGAAACAGCAAAATTAAGAACCTCTGCAGGCAACAGTACTCCTTGGCACATTCTATGGCTGGACCATAGTCAACCTCAGTGTACTCTCAAAGATGTTTCATGTTGAGGAGATTGAGAGTGTTTTGCTCCCATTCCTCCCAATTGTCTGCCTCAAGCTTGTCATAGACAGTTGTATCCTTGAGGGACATACTTGGCATAGAAACTCTTCAAGTCATTGATTTACAAGCAGGCTTGTGGGCCCATAACCAGTTGGAAGAGAAAGAAGATGTTTATTGAGGGTACCATAGAGGTACATAAAAGGAATGTGCACAGAGAGGCACAAAGGAAAATGAAGGGAGAAATGCTGAAGAGAGGAGTCACAACTGGACTCCAACAGAGAGGAACCGAAGGGCCTGGTAGCATTGGAAGTGGCCCACCAGCTGAGTTCATGTGTATGATTGGGTAGAAGTGAAGGTAGGAACAGCTTGTTGGTATTGTGAGGTGATGGTAAAAAGTGTTGAACTGGGGCTTGTCCAAGCAGTTTTGTCTCTGGCTGCAAAGCTCTGGTCCTGTTCCATTGGAGCACAGAATGGCCACTCCAAAATCAGATCCCAATTCTCCCCCTTTTTTCACACACCTTCACCAGTGAGGGACCCCTCTTGGTTCCATTGGAGCATCTGTTCCATATCTCCCAATTTTTTGTGCTATTCCTGGTCGACTCCACGCCAACACTACTGGTCGCCCTTACCAAAGATCGTAAGGCAGTTTCCTTTCTTGTGTCGTTCCGACGATATAACCATTTCCGTTCATGCTGAACATCGGAACCCAATTCCGAAGAGCAAGAAGGAAATGACAGATATCCTACGATTTCCACTACCGCCGTCAGAGCGGCACGCCGAAGGTGAATCGTTCTCGCAGTTCTCGGGGCAGTGCACGCTCCACCTCCCCCTTTGAGACTTGGCTGTCTGCGCAGGCTCGGCGCAGACGGAAGGCGCACAGCTCCACGAGCGAGGGAGGATCCAAGCCGGACGGTCGCTTCGACGTCAGCGTAGACATCGTGGACTTGATGAGTTCCCGCAGCCGCTCGTCGCCTGTGTTCCACTGCACGGCGAGCAGCTCTCCCACCAAGCCCTCCTTCTTGAACAGCGGCTCGTGTGCGGCTGTTTAAGAGATCAGCTCTGCAACGCTGTTCAGGCGGTGAACCACGGAGAGGGAGGGACACACGTACGCGTTAGTGCCAAAGCGGCGTAGATCAAGCCGCACAGACGCCGCACGGGCGCGTGTTGCGACGCCATAAGCGCATTGAACGGCCGTATGAACTTCCAGAGCATGTGCACTTCGTCGTTAAACGCAGCGATGTCCTGTGAAGAAATCAATACAGGACAACTGTGGGCAAGAGAGTGCCTGCAAGGCCAATAAGGTACCTCTGGGGCTGTGTCGAGGTACTGCGTGATGTGGTCCAACACGCCCAGTCCCAGCAACTTCTCTTCGTGTTCGCCTGTACAACGCACGATCCGTTGGCCTGACGCAAGAGGCGGTTCAGAAAGGGAACGCGCAGGCGTACGATCAAGCGTGAGGAGAGCCAGAGTGACCACTGCGGTGTGCTGGAGAATTGTTCTGAATGGCATCATGGCGATGAGGCTTTGGGTGACGTCGCCCAAAGCCAGCTCGTGCCGCAATCGCGCTGAGAGGGGACAAAGTCAAGGCTAGCCGTGCGTTGGTCATGTTGTAAGGGAGAGAGCAAGGAGAGGGAGGCAACGCACGATCAAAGGAAAGCGACTGGAGGCAACCTACCAAGGCCAACGTGTCATCTGCGTCGACATCGCTGAGCTGCTTGGAGAGGATAGCAGGAACTTCCCATGCCAGTGTCTGATCCAGAACGCTGGCTGCGTTTCCGAAACGATGGCGACCCCAAGGTGAGGCTTGGGCGGCGGTTGGGCGCGCTACAAGAAGAGAGAGGCTTACGAAACTCGAGATAGCACCACAGAAAACCTAGCGCCGAGCAGATGATCTGCTGATTGGTTGAAGACCGGAGTTTCTCTACGATGGCGTGCAGGGCGCCCAGTTCGATCGCCACGAGCGAGACCTCTTCTGCAGGTGTTGTGTGTGTGCGTGTGGACAGATGCAGGCAGCGGTTGCGTGCTTGGAAAGAGCAAGGCGCGCGGTGAGAGTACCTGTGGCAGACAGGCCCCAGAGGCAATCGATTGCGCGGCTCACCACGTGGTATGAGTACTTGTCATCGACGAGGTCGATTAGCAGCTCCATCGCTCCCTCGCACTTGGCAAAGCATCGTGCATTGGCCACTACCGTTGGTTGGTTGGTTGGTTGGAGGTGAGCAACCACTCCCACCAGAGTGCTACGTGGTGAGAGTACTCTTGGCTGGGGCTCCCCATGGCGAAAACAGCTTGGCCAGCCTGCGTCGCAGGTGCTACTGTTATAACAGTTCAGCAACGAATGCAAAAGAAAGGACGTATCGGGTGGAACAAGTACCGAGCAAGGGCGGTGCACAGTGCGGTGTGGGCGCGGAAGAGGGTGGTGTCAGTGTAGGGGGTAGCACGAAGGGCTGCAAGAGCGGCGTCCAGGGCCGTGCGCTCGACGAGACTCTCGTCTCCCACCTGAAGCCTTTTTCTTGTGGCGCTTTTCAATGGCTTCTTCTTTTGTCTGGCGTCAGCCTCGCCCTTCTGGTCCATGCTTCAGTCTATGGCGGATGTTGTATTTTTTTATCATTTTAAGAGAAAAAGAACAAAAAAATCAAGACGAAAACGAAACAAAACATTTGTCCAGCAAGAAAGCACGCGAAGATGTTGATGGTGCCGCCCGCAGACGAGCGGCAGAGGCGAGTCTTCTATGGCGTGTTCGGCATGCTAATGTTCGTCCTTGTCCTCATGTTCCTCTCACAAGGACGCCGAACAGGACGCAACCATCCCGAAGATCTCGATCTTTCGTTCAAATACGACGAGAAGGAGAAGGCGCTCACTCTTCACCTCTTCAAATCACCTGAAGAAGGGGAGGATCTCAAGAAGGACTTCGCCTCGCGACGAAGTGAAGATGCAGAGTGGGAGGATGCAACTGGCGGGCAACCAACTCGGATGGAAAAGAGCGGAAGGAAAGGGACGCTGGCCAAGGGTCTCTTCAAACGCCTCTCTTCTACGAGCCGTGTGTAAGGAGCCGATGAGGATTTCGATGATGAACAGATGTACATAATTTCACGTTCATTTCGCGCAGAAAGATGGGAGTATCTCTTAGCTGAAGCAAACAAGAAACTGTCCTCCTCCTCTCGCCTCGCTCATGGAAGCAGCTGCAGTCATGGAAACAATTGAAGTGGCTTTGGGGGAGGTTGCAACTATATCCGTAGCGGTCGATGACAGCATTTCCGCGTCAATCGAAATCGATGGTCCAGACTCTGCCACAACAGCAGAGATCACGCTTCACCTTGATGAGACGGCAGGTGTAGAGGTTGACGTGCACGTGAGCACAGCACGACTCGAATCCCTCTACGCTCGTTTCAAAGAGTCAACATTCCGCTTCGACTTTGGCGATGAGGCCAACCTGGCCACCCTCGCCGCCATCCCACTTGTGCAGCGCCACATGCAGTCTAAATCTACCTTTACCGAACACGAGCTCTTCAGCATCATCTTCCGCTTCAATCGACCCTACCCATCCGCTCACGAGGAACTGCAGAGCGTCATCGCAAGACGATTCATAGACGCCGAGATTCTGGAGATCGCCACCGACCTCGTTCTTCGATGTGTCCTGCGCACTCGCTACCGCGAAGCGCGGGTCATGTTGAGCCACGTATGCGGCGGCCCACACAACGCGCCCGACCTGCGCTTCTTCCTCGCCCACGACCACTTCATCGTCCTACCGCGCCAGCAGTGCGACGCCACCACCGCCGCCACTACCATCAACCTCGTGGGCCAGCCCGCCTCGCTCGACCACGACGAGGAGGACGAGGGCGACGATGAGGGCGATGCCGCCGCCGACGGCGCCAACCCATGGGTGCTGCTGCGCGCCAACGTCAAGCACGTGATCACGGACAAGGCGAGCGTGGTGGCGGCACTCCGGGTCATCCTGGGCGAAGCGCGCGACCAGCGGCTCACGCTCCTCGTGCTGCGGCAGCGGTTCGAGCGTGACTGCGGCGTGCCCTTTGGCTGCGCGGGCTGCGGGTCGCTCACCTCCTTCCTCAAGAAGCAGCGCGCCGTCTTCCACGTCGTCGAGGCCCGCAAGAAGAAGAACCTCAAGTCCACCGTCACCCTCATCTCCTCCTCGTCGTCGTCTGGCCATCTCCATCGACAACCGCCGCCGCCGCAGCGTGGGCGAGGGCGAGGTCTCGGGGCAGGCCGGGGAGCGACGCCAGGAGGCGATGTCCAGCCCGGACACAAGCGACGAGGACACGAGGAGGGTCGTGGCCGAGGAAGGGGAAGGGGAGGGGGAGGCCCGCATCAGCATCGAGCCGCGGAAACAAAGTGAGGGGCCCCTCTGGCACGCCCCTGTCTGTGTACAGAAAACGTAAACTGACGAGAGCTCAACAACGCCGAGCAGTGGGGGGGGGGGCACGGAGGGAGGTAGTTGTTCAATTCATTTGACGACTTTGTAGGTGGGACAAGCCTGATCGCAGGCAGACCTGTGTTTGGCCCAATCATCTCGCTGGCAGGTCTGTTCAGAACGACCGAGATAAACGCGCGCGTGTAAGCAACTCCGGAGGCGAGGATTCGGGGAGAGAAGGGAGAGGGGGGGGGGCAATGCGTACGCGACTGCAGTAGACGACGGACTGGCAGCGTGAGCACTGGAGAGGCTTGAGCAGCGTTCGCTTGCAGCTCCAGCAGCGGTACAGATGCATCCCAAAGAACGCATCGATGTTGCCTGTGTGCGACAGCCAGCCAACCAACGGAAGAAGAGGCCGACGATGTCAGTTTCCATCGTGCTCAGCCAAAGCCTGACAAGAGAGGGGGGGGGGGTGATCGTCTTTCGGAACGAACCGCTACCAGATGAAGAGGCCGCTTCTTCTCCGTTGTTGCCCGTGGCGCCAGACTTGTCCGCGATGGCCTTGCCCTTGGTACCGCGCTCTCTAGCATGGATTTTCTCCAAGTCGTCACCGGTGTCCTCTGTGTATGACGACCACAACAATGACGACCAGAAAAAGGAGTGACACGTGTCAGCAGCAGCGACGACGACGACGACTATAAATGCGACGGAGAGGGGAGGAGGGCTTTCGCGACCTTTTCGGATGTCGGTGATGAAGTAGCCGATGCGCCTGCCGAGATGTCGCATGTTGAGGAACTGCTGCTGGATGGTCTGGGAGGACTGGTCAAACAGCTCCCGCCACTCGGGATGAACGGCGGTCTGCTGCGGCGTGACGACCATCACGTTCAGCTTGCCGTCCACGTCGGTCCAGAATCGGTGGTAGCGCCCGACTTGAATGAAGTTGCACACGTTGTGCACAAACTCGTCGTACAGCGTCTGGAACAAAGACGCAAAGTAGTAGTCCACCAACTCGAACAGACCTTTGCCCTGCACAGCAAACCCACGACGCGTGGTGACATCAGACCCGGCCTTGTGATGGTGGCGGGGGGAGGGGGAGTACCTCGATCACGATGGCGCCAGAGTTGTTGTTTCCCAGCAAGAGCGTGTTGGTCCACTTCAGAGCCAACACGTCCTTTCGGTCAAGCGACTCGGTGCACTGGAACGGATCGCGGGGAGGGAGATTGGGGGAGGAAGAGAGAGGGAGAGAGAGGGTCAGCCCGACGGCGGCCAAGCACAAGGAGCGGGTGGGGGCATGGGCGACGACGCGACGCAATTACCTGATACCAGCAGATCTTCTTCGTTTGCTTGTCGGCCGGCTCATCGCCCTTGGGCCGCTTGGACGACAGCTTGACCATTTGGATGCCGATGCCGTTGAGCGAGGGTTTGCCGTAGTTCTCCCTTCGTAAGAGAATCAGCAGCTTGCCGCCTTCCTTGGTCGAAAACTGGATGTCCAAAATGTAGTTCTTGGGTGTATGCGAGTCCTGTAATCAAGAATTAATCAATTAATCAATTAAAGAAATAAATAAATAATTGTTTGGAAAAAGAGAGCGAGAGAGAGAGGCTCACCTCCAACCACACGCTGTCGCGGATCTTTGGGTAGAGCAACCGTGGATACCACTCGAATTGGATGGTTTCCTTCTCCTTGCGATTGGCGATGATCGTCCACAGGCAATACTCGCCCGTGCCTTCGTCGTTCCACGTCACAAAGTGGAACGGCTTCGGGTTGACCTGCGCAGCTCCTGAGCCATCCAGCGCACATGCGGAGGTCAGCCCCGTACAGAGGCAGAGAGAGCCACGGGGATCGGAGACGGGAGAGGCGGCCGCACCTGGCGCGGCGGGGGTCGCTGGCGCGGTCGAACGGATGTTGTTGGATGAGCTGATGTGCGCCATCTTCAGTGGTTGGTCGAAAGCGCCCGTGGCCGGGCCGATGATGGCCAGCGGCCCCACGACGCGAGGGTCGAAGGAGATCTTCTTCATCGTCACCTGAGAAAGCCGGGCCAGAGACGGGTCAGTCGAGCGCCGCCAAGCGCTGAGCCGAGCTGTGTGAGGCTCGCACCATGTCGCTCTCGGCGGCAGCTGCGTCAAAAGCAAACGAGGAGGCGATGTCGATGGTGCCGTTGCCCTGCGTGGCTTCGGTCGTGGCCCGAGCCTGGGCAGCAGCTGCAGACGCCAAGGGCAGAGGAGAGAGACGACTAGGGAGATCAGACCTGGGGGAAAGCTCGCCGCCGCCGCCGCCGCCGCCGCCACCACCACCACCACCACCACCACCACCACCACCACCACCACCACCACCACCACCACCGACAGCAGCAGCTTGGCCGACCGCACGCGCGCACGGTAGAGATTGGGGAGGGAAGACGCACCAGCAGAGCTGCTGGCGTGCTGGTTTCTCACTCGGCCCAGAACAAAGTTGAGGTTGAGGAGGAAGATGAAGCACGGGTAGCGGCTGGGAATGGTGACCAAGCTCTTCGAGTCGGGCGAAAAGCAGGCGTCGAGGAAGGTGAAGCTCATGTCGTAGAAGATGAGGCGGAAGTAGGGCGGCGTGTCCTCCATGATCTGGTAACTGCATGAGACCACATTGGACGATGGCGCATGAGTTGACCGTGCGTAGCGAGAGAAAGTGTGTGTGTGTGGTGTGTGTGTGTGTGTGCGTGTGTGGAGCAGGTGGGGAAAGGTGAAGGCGGGACGCGTACACGAGCAGGCTGTTCTGGCCCTTGTGCAGCGCGCCGTGCATGAGGAGAAGGCGCTTGTTGGGGCTGAGAAGGATCTTCCTGGGCGGCTGCCGCGCCACATCGCTGCTGCCTCCGCGTCCTCCCGCCTTTCCGGCGCCTTTGCCGCCCGAAGAGGAGGACGAAGAGGAGCCGCCGGCAGCGGCCTTGCCGGCGTGCGGGAAGGCAAAGGTGAAGACCTTGAACTCGGGGCTCAAATTGAGCGCCACATCGTACACGAAATACTTGTCAGGGTTCCCTCGGGCGCCCTTGGACGCATCCGAGCGCGCCTCTGTCCAATCAAACGCACAATGGATAGTAGCGCGAGGTATCAGTGAATAATCGCCCGTCCAATCATTCGTGCGCGTCGCTCGGGTAGTGATGAGATGGAGGGCTGTGCGAATTACCAGCTTGCCTGACGAATTTGCGGCCAGACTGTTCGAGGGTGATCATTTTCGCTGAGTTGGGCGAATCGCCCTTCGTTTTATCATTCAGAGGGTAGAAATAGGCCTCTCCATTCGCGAAGACGAGGAACAGCACGCCCTGGATGCTGCCCCCAAAGCGAATGTAGGGCAGATGTTCGAACAACAGCGTCTTGCCTTTACCGCTTGTACTCATCTTCAAGCGATCCTCGCAATCCTTGCTCTTCTCTGTTCTCCAATTCTCAGTTGCCCAGGCTGATGGCCACCCGATTGTGATTAATCGTTTTTTGCGTGCCTCCGATCCCGGAAATTACATGCTTTCATTTTCTTCCTGTATTGATTTTTAGGGGCATGATTTCTTGGTTGGGTCGATAGTTTCCTTGTTGTTTCGTCGATCTTCGTTAATTCTCAGCTGCAAGTAGAGAATCTTCCCTCTGGCTGCTCGTCTTCACAGATTGTGTGCAGCGTAGATTCTCGTGCTCTAACGTAAGCGTACGCCCTCATTCTTCATTCCTACACGAAATCAGCGCGAAGATGGACAAGCAAGACTGGGGAGATATCGAGGAGGCGGAGACCGACATGACCGGAACCAAGGTCTTCGAGACACAGCCTGATGAGAATGGCGTGCGACTTAAGACCGTGATCGAGTACTCGACCAATTCCGAGGGCAAGACGGTGAAGACGACCAGGAACTACAAGGTCTACAAGAAGGTCACCCGCATTAACAAGCGGGCCCAGGAGAGGAAGAATTGGAGGAAGTTCGGCGATTGCAGGCCAGGCGAGCAGGGTATCACCATTGTCTCCAACGATAAGATTAACATCGAGACGCCCGGCAAGAAGAAGAAGGATAAGGAAGAGGAAGCGCTCAAGGCCTCCGAGATGGCCGAGGCTGGTATCAAGGAGACGTGGAAGACCCGCGCTCAGCGCCTCGGCGCCGACAGCTGGGACACCATCACTAAGAACGCTGCGCCCAGTGCTGAGGGTACGATTTTCTCCCTGCATTTTGAATTGCAATTCCTGCTGCGCAAAATCTTCTTTAAATTTTAACAATTGTTGCACAACGCGAAGCGCAATCCTTGCACATTGCAAGTGCTGCCCACAGCTAATTGAATCTTCATCATCTTCATTTTGCAGTTGCGGCTGATACGCCGAGCAACGTGTACGTGCCGCGCTCGCTGAGGGGTCCTGGCGGCGGTCCTGGCGGACGAAGCGACAGAGGTATGCGTGCAAGCCCACCCCTGCCTGTCTTTTTGCTCTCTTCTGACCCTGCCTTCCACTCCCTTCGTTATGCATCGTCCAGATGACTCCACCACGGTGAGGGTGACCAACTTGTCGGAGGACACCCGCGAGGATGACCTCAGGGAGCTCTGCAGGCGGTTCGGCCCCATCCAGCGCGTCTTCTTGGCCAAGGACAGGCACAGCGGTCTTTCCCGAGGCTTCGCCTTCGTCACCTTCGTCTACAGGTGCGCATTGTGAACGGTTCACCAGTTGCTGTGCTTGTGCGAATGTGCGCTCATTCTTCTCTCGCTTTGCGTTGGTTGCTGCCTGCGCAGGGAGGACGGTGCCAAGGCCATCGAGGCTCTCAACGGTTTTGGTTACGATCACTTGGTGCTCGCCGTCGAGTGGGCCAAGTGCGTTCCTCCCCCCGAAACACACAACTCTTTCCCTTCCCGCCCGCTCATGATCTCTGTTTGCTCTGGCTCATGCTCTCTGTTTGCTTCACGCGACGTGTAGGCCCTCCGGTCCCGGCTTCTAAGCTCGGCCGCTCGAGCGCCAGCCCCCGCTCGTCTCGCTGTTGGGGAGCACAAACGAAATTCTACAAATATAAAATCCTTTTTTACCTATGCCCTAAGGCAGGAGCTGGCCAAGCAGATCGGTGGCATGCCCGACGACCTACTGCAGTTGTGCGTAGACAAGGAGGTAGGAGTGTGTTGTCCGAAGTGGACAGGCCGCTCGACTACTACCTCGTCACCAAGGAGCCCTGGTTTGTGTGCTCGCCCATCGAAGCCTCCGTCGTTCAAACAAGCGCCGGTGGAGAGGAAGTGAGGGCGGAGCCGGTACCGATCCTGCGTACTAGCTGGTGTATGCTCATAGTGTGAAAGAGGGGGCCAGTCATTGACGCGGGCTTACAGGTGAACTCTGGGACCCGACTAAGCGCCCCGTTGTGGCGCGTCGCAGCGCCTGGCCTCTGCGTGGAGGGCTCGTGTCAATCGCTCCTGCGGCGCCTTTGACTGCTTGGTGGTCATGCAGAAGAGATTCGGCACCTTCGATGCTCACACGTGCGGCCCGTACAAACGGCGAGCCGTCTGCAGAGTAGTCTCACGTGTGTCGATTCCTCAGGTGCCGTTGCCCCATCTGTGACGAGTACGTGGAGCTCAGAACCTGCGCGTTCAACAACTGCTGGTGGTGAAGGCCGACTACGGGTACCACCGATTTGCCGAGGGCAAGGCAGGGACAGTCAGGTGGCTGCGCCTCCTCATCCACACCAAGTCCGTGCAAGAGCCCATGGCTTCGCAGGCGGAGAGGAGCCCGTTCGAGATGTGCGTGCACCACCGACCTGCCTGTGGCTTGATGCACGCGATGTGGTGGACGGTGCTGTCCTCTGACTCTCTCCCACTCTCCAGGTTCTGTCGCCTTTGCATAACCGACATCAAGGACGAAGAAAAGGTGAAGATGCTGACGTGTGGTCTCGCCTTCCACCCGCAGTGCGTCGACAGGTGGTGGCTCGCTCGCCCACCTGCCCGTACTGCCGCCGCGATCTCGCCTGGTGGAGTGGTTACACCCCAACGCCCCATGATGAAGAGGCGTGCATCTACTTCTTGTTCATCTTGTTGAGACCACAAGAAACAAAAGAGTGAGGTGGCCCTCACCAATGCTTGAACTCGCGGACAGCCGGCCGAGGCTTGTTGATGCTCTGCTGTCGTTCCTTGTTGGCGGCTTCTCGCAGCTGGGTGTTGGTGGTCTTTGTGGTGGTGTAGTAGGCCAGGTCCCGCTTGTCCTTGTCTGCCTTGGCCGCTCCCGCCTTCTTCTCGCCTGATGCCGAGGCAGCGCTTGCCGCGGCCTGCCCCATAAAGAGGAACTTTTGTTTGAATAACACAAACGAAAGCCATAAGTCAAAGAGAGAGAAAGAGAGAGAACGCACAGCTTGCTCGCCCTGCTCGTTGTCAATCTCACTATCGTTCGCTACGCGCTGCTCAAGTTCCTTCGTGATAGCCTCCAATTCGGTGGCGCATTTGGTAACCTCCTTCCCCAGCTTGCTCAGCCGAGCAGCAAGCTCGCCTTGCCTCTTGACCAAATCCGCCGTCGACTTGCTGCTCGCGTCTTCCATCTTGTGAGTGTAAGTGGTTGTGGTTGGAGTGCTCCCCACGACGGGGCAACCAACGGCTACGAGACCCAATTTTCCACTAGTTTTTCATTTTATCACATGGTGCTGTACAGCTGGCTGTGGGAAGGACCCACTTACCACATCTACAAATCCTCGAGGCCCTCGCCTACTACTACACTGCGCTGAAGGAACGCATTCTCTGCTCCTTTTCGTTCTCCGCCACCACCCGCTCTTTGAGGTCTGCGCTCCCCATCTTTGTCTCCGTGCTCGTCCCGCTTTCGTCGCCGGTCACCTTACGTTTCCGCTTTCCTCGCTGCTGGGCTTGGTGTCGCTCGCTGTCCTTGGTATCCTTGCGTCCTGCTCCGTTCTCCGCTTCTCCTTCAGCTTCATCCTCCTGTGTCCCCGATACCGCTTCTCCTTGCGGTGTTGGGGCGGTCTGCTTGACCGCTTCCTCCGGCTCTGTTTCCCCGTCCTGGTCTTCGCTTTCGCTTTCATCTTCTTCTTCGCTGCTGTCCAGTGCAGCTCCGCCCCCCGTGCCCCACACGTAGCCCTTGAGAGCTTCGTCGCGGGGCACCAACGCGAGGTCGATGTCTTCGTGAAAGCCTCGGCCATAGCTGCTCTCATCGGGGTATTGGGCGTGGATCACCTTGAAGTTGCTGCGCTGGTGGCGCTTGCGACCCTCCTCGACGGCGTTCGGCTCCCGCTTGGTGATCACCGTGTCTCGTCGAATGCGTTCCACGCCGCTCATGTCGCCCTCCATCATAGCCATGAGATACTCTTCTTCTTCCTCGATCGTCATCTCTCGCACCTCGCTCACCTCGCCCTCTTTCGACGGTCCGATGACGACCGCACTCGAGGCGAAGGCCGTCCCTCGTCGTCTGGAAGGGGTGGCTATTTCCTCGTCTTCGGTATGCGCGGGTGCCGGCACCGCGGTCTGTGAGAGCACCGCGTCGACGGAGGGAGGGAGCGTCAATTTGCTCGTCAACAAGACTGCTGCACCCTCCGACTGCTTCCTCCTTTGCGGCGGCGTGTTTTCTTCCTCTCGTTGGACGTCGGTGTCGCTTGCGCTACGATGCTTGGTAAAGTTGATCGGGGCCGCGGCGTTCTTATCCTCACGGTGCTTGCGGAAGGTGCCCAGCAGGTTCTCACAGATGGCCTTCACGCGGATGCCCTTCTTTTTTCGCTCGTGCAGTGCGCCCGACCTGGCCGCCTTGTCGAGCCGCTGGTCAGGCCGGGACTGGAACCTGCTCTGGGCCTTGGCCCTGGCCTCGGCCAGCACCGCCTCTCGTTCGATGTTGTCATCCGATGCCGGTTTTCGTATCCCCCCTGTGCTTTTCCTCCTCATCTTTCCTTCATGTGGTTGTGAATCCATCCCTTTGCCTGTGGTCTAGCGTTTTTATCTTCCGATTCAATCTCAGAATCTCGAGCTATTGAGCAACAGATGCTTGATGAGGCTGCTACCGGTTCCTCTACTCCGCCGCAACGTTCTCATGCGTGAGAAAGAAAAAGAACTGCCTGTACACGATGGGTGCGAAAAAGACATGTTTAACCCATAATAGGGCCACAGCTATGTACCTTTCCCCGTCATCATGGAGCGGAACTCAACCCAAAAGAAAGCAGGTGCCATGAAATGGCGAAGTTGTCCTTTTATGGTATAAAAGAAAGATGCAAACAACCATTCGAGAAATGTAGCTGTTTAAACGGGCTACTCGAACACCTTCTGTTTGATCTCAATGTTGGCGCGGCACATGGGACAGGTCTTCACTTGATTGCTGCACTGAGCACAGCACACCCTATGCCCACACGGCACGAAGATGATAGCTTTCGTCCTACGTGTGTAGGTGGCAGGATTCGTCAGGGCAAGCACTGGGAGGAGGTGTGCACTGGGATGGCTGCTGTACCTGTCGAAGCAAATCAGACATTTGGCCTTGTCGTCTGCCTCCTCCTTTAGCTTCTGCTTGATCCGGTCGAGTACGACGTTGAGGCTCTTCTCTGCATCGACAGGAGGGTGAGCGGAGCCTGCTCGCCACGCTACTCGAAAGCTACATACCAAGCATTTTGACGAGCTCGTCGAGCTCCTCCAGCGTGCAGTCGTCGCTACCCCCTTGCTTGATCCGGAGGTACTGCCGCTTCATCTTAGCCAGCGCATCGTCTCTCTCTGCGAGAGCACGGTCGCGTTCCGCCAGCTTAGCTCGAAGAGCATCCACCTCCTTTTGCAGCGAGGCGTTGGTGTGGCTCTCCTTCCTCACGCGCTTCTCCATGTCCGACTTGTTACCGCCTACCTTCTCCAGCTTAGTCTCTAGGTACTTCACCTTGAGCCCTGCACCACCTGTGAGCAATTCGCCAGTGAAGGTGTAGCGCTCATTGAACAACTTACCCTGTATGTAACGCTCCTTCTGTGCGGCCTTTAGTTGGTGCTCGAGCTCCTTTCTCCGTTCTCTCTCCTTCCTTACGTCCTCTCTCCGGGCCAGATCCCTCAGCTTGAGCTCCTTGATCTTTTCTTCGAGCTTCTGGCTCTTCTCGCTTGTAGCCACCGTAGGGGCTGTCAGCGTTGTGGTCGTAGAGCTCGCCATGTGTCCATTGCTCGCCCCGAGGGGGTGACCTCCTCCGTTGATGTCGAGTAGCAGCAAGTTGGGCGGCTCCGTAGGAGGCGGGGGGCCTCGCTCCCCCTCCCCGCTGTGTCGGCTCAGGACGTGTGGTACGCTGCTCCTCCTCTTCGATATGGCGGAACGTGGCAGCGGAGGCAGCTCGGGCAAGAGGGGCGTGTCGTCGAGAAGGCTCAGGTCATGCTCGACCGTGTGCATTGGCGGTTCCCACGCGCTGTCAACGACCGTGTCACCGGGAGTCAGGGGAGGGCTCGGCGTAGCGGACGGATCACCAACTGCCTCAGCCTCATCGGCGCTGCTGCCCTGCGAAAACTCGTCGGGCGGCGGTGGGGAAGGGGAGCGCTGGTGATGGTGGCTGTGGTGGTGATGTGCCTGTGGAGGTGGTTGAGAGTGCGAGTGGTGGTGACGGTGGGAATGCTGGCTGCTGCCCTGGTCTGCGTCCGACGATTTGCCCCAAGTGCGCATCTTCTCACCCATCCCCGCTAGCTTCTTCAAGTGCAGGCTCTTCATGTCTTGTCTTTCCCAAGGCGCTCGTTGCTTCTTCCAAGTCTGGGGCTCAGGTGTGGCGTGCTCTGTTTGAGTGCGAGGTGCAGTGTCTGGTCACGACCCACCCCGACAGGCTGATGGGAGCTCTCGGTGTTCTGATCGCCGCATCTCCTGGAGGACCGTCGGTCTCTCCCAGTCATGCCTGTGGAATCTCCCGACCACATCCGCGGCGACTCTTTGACGAAGAGACAGAGGAGCTGTCAGCCTTGCCCTTCGCCACCGTGGAATTACTGGAGCGCAAACCCAACGTTGTTGCTTGCCAAGGTCTGGCTACGCAATGGGCGCGGGCGTTGTAGGGGCTGGATAGCGATAGAACCGAGCATAAAACAGAGAGGAGCGACCGCGGTGGGCGCGAGGTATCACGCCTGTCGCCGTTGCGCGCCTCCTTTCTCTACCAAGCTGTGTGTGGCGGTGAGAGTGTTAACGTGACCCATCAGCTGGAAGTGCTGGCTTTGCACTGCCTCTGAGCAACCTCCTGGTGAGCTGGCACACAGTGACAGTTTGACCAAGGTGCATAACAACAGACAGTGCCCTATAGGTTGACTCTGCATCATTAATGACTACTTTTGTTCAGTTATTGGCCTTCCTCACCAAAACAGAACAGCCAAAGCTCGCACGAGATGGCAGAGAGCACGGAAAGCGAAGCGGCCAAGAATAGGCCTACATGGATTCCTGACAGTTGGGTCTCTAGGCATGTAAACTACAGAGGATCGGATTGGGGGTAAAATCTCATCCTCCCCCCCAACCCGACAATGCAGATGCACGTCATGCCGAGCAAACTTTAGCGTGGCTAAACGACGACACCACTGCCGAGCTTGCGGGTACTTTATCCACGTATCTAGGGTAGCATCTTTACATTTACAATTCAATTCGTGCAGAAACATTTTTTGCAAAGATTGCTCTACGCACACCTTGTTCCTCACTGAGCTGGGCTACACTACGAAGCCTGTGCGGGTATGCGATAACTGCTTCCGCAAATATGATGCGAACTACAACCAGCAGACATGATGCGCATGCCCTGCACAGACGCCGGCCTTTGTATGTATAATTTAATTTCTTTCGATTACTTGAAGACAAACTTTTCAACTTCTTGCCTTGGCGAGAAGACTATGGTGTCGGCGCAGCGACACCAGACCAGCGCTTGTGGATGAAAACTAAGCATCCTGGCTTACTTCACTTCAAGCAGCCGATGAAGGTTGTGTGGGCCAAAAAGTTTATGATAATTGCTATGTTATCAAGTAACTCCGCTTACATGGCTGGGCGCTGTAGTTAAGTGGTAAAATTCCTGCTTCGGGTGCAGGAGGCCCCGGTTCGATTCCGGGCAGCGCCCTAGCATTTTAAGTTAAAGTTTTTCAATAAATGAAATTTTATTTTATCATTATTCCTGTTTCTGTGGTAGCTGCCACACGGCAAAACGCCAAAACAAATTGCGGGACAGGGAAAACCGAAACAAAATGGGCAAGACCGTAAAATTGTCGGGGTAAACCGCGTTTTGTTGCCGTTTACCCCGTAAAAACAGCTTTGGAAACTTCCTAAAACGAAAAAACGTTTGTTTTGGCGTTTTGCCGTGTGGCAGCTACCACAGAAACAGGAATACCTCGGAGAGCGCTCGTCCGCACAGCAACATGGAGCAGTCTTGGGCAGAGGCCATGCGTACGTGGCTTCCGCCGGGCCTGGCCCCATCCCTGCCCCCAGCTTCCACCAGCAGGTTCTCTTCTGCCTCGCCCTTCAACTCGTCTCCAGGTACGCCTTGCCCTTTTTTTGGGCCCGCTTCTTGCTCCTTCTCACGCACCATCGACAGACACACCTCTCGCAGTGCAGCACCCTGCGTCCCGACCGAAACAGGCCAGTTCGCTGGTGGAGCTGTGCTCAGCGTTCATCGCCCGAGACTTCGGGTTCTGTCTCCGCGCAAAGCAAGAGCTGCCCGAACACCTCTACAACCGTGTTCTCTACCACACCTTCACATCCAGACACCTCTGAAGCTGGGCCACATCGTGTTAATGGAGCAGGAGTTGTATGTATGTATGAAAACATGAAAAGAGGTGTACAAGAGCGTGGGGTAGAGGGTCTGGCCCCGGTATTATTTACCAGTCCTCGACCGAGTTGAGGTCCTTGCCAAACTGCTGCGAGATGGCTATAGTCCTCTTGATGTGATCCGCGTTGAGCGGCACCTCCTCGCAACGGGCAAGCGCCAGGGCCTGTAGCGGCGGATGTGAGACGGGGGCAAGTCGAAGAAGGAGCCGTTGTGAGGCCTGCGTACCAATCGAATGACGGTTCTGATCTCCCTGCCATTGATCTCGATCTCGGCGAGCTTCGCGAAGTCGAGTCCGCTTGCTTCGTCCTCAGCGATGTGGCCAAGCAGATTGCGCCACACTAGACCACCATAGGCAGAGTTAACCAAGAAAAGCGCGCCACGCAACCAAAAAAACATACAATGAGGACAAAAGTGGAGATACCCTGTTCGCGAGCGTCCTGGGCCAGGTCGTGGTAGCGGATGGCCACGTTGATCCTGCTGTTGAAGGCCGGATCGAACGCCTTGACGCGGTTGGTCGTGAGGAACAGAACGCCCTGGTGGTACTCGAGCTTCCTCAGGAACACGCCCACCATCGCGTTGCGCAGCACGTCGATGTCGGACCGCCTCTCCAGGAAGATCTGCAGACATCAACATGGTTCGTCGTGAGTCTAGAGCGGTCCATTCCCTTAGTTGCTGAAAGGGTGACGTACGTCGGCCTCGTCGATGAGCACGACCGCGTTCCAGGTACCGGCCAGCTCCAGGATGTCGTTGAGCTTGCTCTCGAGGATCTCGGCGGTCACGCCCAGCTCGCCCACCGACACGCTGTAGAGCGGGTAGTGCAGGTACTCGGCGATGGCCTCGGCCGTGAGGGTCTTGCCCACGCCCGGCGAGCCGTGCAGCAGGAAGATCACGCCGCCGCCCTTGCCGCTGATGACGTCGGTGAAGTGCACACCGCCGCCGCCCTCCTGCATGCGCTTGTTGTCCTCGACGAGGGCCTTGACCAGAGCCTTCTTGTCCTCGGCGAGGACCAGCCTGTCGTAGGCGCTGTCGTCGAACTGGATGTCGGAGAGGCTCTCCACCAGGAGCTCACCCCACCTCTTGGCCGCGAACGAGAATCCGGCCACGTAGGGCCACGTCTGATAGCGCAGGGCCTTGGCGACCTTCTTCTGGCCGGATGTCTGGGGCAGCGCCGTCTGCGTGTAGTCGCCCGTGAATCGCTGTCGACAGAAATCCAGAACGCAGAACGTCAGGCCAAGGCCCAAACAACATGTTCTCGTTCTTTTTGGTCAAGGAGCGCACCTGTTGGGCGGCCAGGAGCTGCTGCACCTGTTGCTGGGTGGCGGTGTCGTGAGCCGAGCTTCCAAACTCGGTGTACTCGGGGTTCATGCGGTTGAATGTGCTGATGTCTACCATCACGCGACCATCAGCCTTAATCCACGTCTGTTAAACGGCGTCACAACCAAAGTCAGCCACAAATGGTCGTGCACGTGTAATACACACACTCACCACACCACACACTCACACAATACCACACTCACATACCTCGGAAAAGGTGCCCCTCTTGAGCATGAACTTCTCGTACTGCATGTAGTGGTGCTTCAAGGCGACCCTCTGGAACACCGCGCCGCGCTTGTTCAGGATGCGCAGGACCTGCTTAGTCATCGGCTGGATGTCCAGCGTGCTGATGGGGGCGAGGCCCTTGAACTGAGGCACGCTGAAGGCCCTGTTCTGTCTGAAGAACTTGGTGCCATCCGACTTGATGATGGGGCCCTGCACGTAGAAGTGGGCACCGCACAGGCCCACTTGCGGCATGTAGCGCGTGTATTCTGTGTCGTGTGTTGTGTGAGCTTGGCATGACAGCCAGAAAGATGACTGGGAGCCATACCAGCTGAGCTTCCTACAAGGACGCCCTTGCCGACGTCGACGTAGAAGCGGTTGCCCTTGGAGAAGAGGTACCAGAGGCCGCTGTAGGAGATCAGGCCCTTCTTGAGGTGCCCCTCGATTCGGCGCACCATGCGGGGTCGCTCCTTCTCCAGGAACTTGACGAGCTCCTCCATCTGGGCTCCGCCGTAGGTGGAGTTCCTCAGGATGGGGAGTCGCATCACCAGAGCTGCGATGGCACGACACAGCAGGTGAGCGCAGACGAATCAATGGGGACTCAGTAGGATGGTGTAGGTGAACCTTCGAGAGGGCAGTAGGGGGGCTTCTTGAGCCAGGGAAAGATGGCTGCGAGCTTTGAGGACTCGGGGTCATAGGTCAGCGTGACATCGAACGACTGTAGCGTGCCCTCCAAAGTAGTGTCCTTCACGATGACCTGTCGGCGTATTGTTAATAAATCATTTTGATACAAATAAGTTAAAATAGCTTTAATTACTATCGCTCACAAGTATGAGATCGAGGGGCTTGTGTACCTGACTAACGGTTTCGACGCTCTTGCCGGTGGTGGGATCGACGACCTCCATGCTCTCCACCTCAAAGTACTTGCCCTTATGGACCGTGTTCTTTACCTTGTCCGACTTCTTGTCCGGCGCCGGCGCTGGGTCGAACTTCTCTTCCTTGCCCACGTCGACGAGGCTCGACCTGTAGTCCTTGCACTCGCTCTCCTCCAGCCCGTCGTCGTCCTCCTCCTCGTCGTCGTCCACTTCGTCCAGGGTGGATTCGTCAATGTCGGCCCTCTCCTTGCCCGAGGGCGTGTGGACAGGTCCACCCGGAAGCACACTCTCTGAGCCACCATCGCTCTCGTCGTAGCCTTCGTAATCGCCGCTGAAGTACAGCGGAGCTGGTTGGGCCCTCACTGGCTGGCTGTTTCCCATGTCCGATTGCGTGTGTGTATGGGTGCGTGTTGCTTGGTTGAATGAGCTTCACCTTGTGCAAGCGAACCTTCGACGTGGCTCCTGCGGCGAAATGTTAGATACAGCGAAAAAGAAACTCTGAAGAGGGCATTCCTGGAATCCAAAACCAAGCTGCTGACACTACAAAATTCCACAGCGCGTGTGTTGCGTGTCATCAACGTAAAACAACATGTTTACGCCTGTGGTAAACATGTTGTTTTACGAACAGGCGGCATGATCAAAAACAAAGCTGTTTAACTTGGCCATAAAATTACCAGAATAAAAGAAAAATAGGTTTTTTTTTGTCCCACCCAAATAGGCCGCAACGTTGCCGGCGAGAAGAACAGCCAACAAGGCACCGGGAAGGGCCGGCACTTGAATCTTGGGAGATTCAACTGTCCACATTTGTGGTGCTGGGAGGAATTGTTACAGCTCCAAAATCTCGACATGAGCCTGAAAAAATTGGTAAAGAAGAAGGACCTGGTACAACCATGGAAGCTCGTGTTCGTGGGCGAAGAAAATGTCGGGTACGCACACCCCTCGATTTTTATTCATAAATAATTGTCAAGTTATCTTTTATTTTTTCAATTTGATTTTTTGTATTAATATGTACTTTTTTAATCCAAGAAAAACGTCGGTCGTGCGGGGTCTCCGAAAGAAGGCCCAGGACACCTTATCGTGGGGCGAGGGCATCACCACTGAGGTAGGGAGTCCTCCTGCTTGAATTTGAGTTGGTTGCCGTCCGCAAGCACAAGCACAAGCGTGCATGCATTAACAAGTATGGCTTGTGCATGATCATGGCCACGCGGCTGCATGTGTCCAGTATTGGCTGTGGGATATCGAGGCCAGCAAGGCCAAGCTGAAGGCGCTCCTGGCCGTGTGGGACTTCAAACGCTCGGGAGAGTTTGGCCTCCGTGGTATGCCCCTATCGCCACTGACCGCTCACTCAGCGCCTCGCGTTTGTCTCTAAAACGCTCCCTATCGCTGTCCCCGTTCTCGACCGTTCCAGGCCAAGACAACTATCAAGTGGTGCAGGAGACCTTCTCCTCGCACGAGCGGTGCATCTACGTGCTTGTGTGGGACCTCACCAACTCCTACTCACAAAAGAGGATCGAGCATTGGTATCACCTCTGTTCGGCGCACCGTCTGCGCACAGTCACGCACGCGCACACGTTGACTTGATCGAAACGAATGGTGATGTGGGTGGATGGATGGTCGTCACAGGCTGTATTCGATCGCCATTCACAGCAAGAAGGCGCCCATCGTCCTGGTGGGCACGCACAAGGAGGACCCGCGCCTGTCGGAGGACCACCTCAAGCAGCTGAGCGATGGACTCAAGGACAAGTTCAGCCGCGCCTTCAGGAACATTCGAGCCACGGTCTTTGTGGACACCGCCTCCGGCACGGTATTGCATGCCCCCCCTGGACCTCTCCCGGATGCATATCGTTTTCGTCGACACTCAACGACGCGTGTGCTGCCCTGTGCCGTGTGCGAACAGGGGCTCGACGAGGTGAGGAATCAGCTGCAGGCGGTGGTGGAGGCCGATGCGGCCAAGCGGGCGCCGCAGCACAACCTGTACGGGTGCGCCCAGCTCCAGGAGGCCGTCGCCAGCCTGGTCAAGAAACGCATGCCGCCGCTCATCCCCTATCCTGGTCCGCCCTCCCCTCTGTCTGGTGGCGTGGCGCGTGGCGTAACTTTGCTGAGGCGTGGAATGCGGAATGCAGAGTATGTGGAGCTGGCGACCAAGTACCTGGACGACGCAACGTCGGAGGAGGGGCGTCAGGCCAACTTGGCCGAGATGACCACCCTGTTGGGCGACATGGGCGCGCTGGTCCACATTCCGCGAGACGTGCGACTCAATCACGTCGTCATCGCCGACCCCAAGTGGCTCTACAAGGTTCGTCGCACCTGAGCACAGCACAGCACAGCACAGCACAGCAAAACTCAGTTGTGTCTGCTGACACGTTCGAGCGTGCAGATGATAGACACGATAGTGCAGAGCCGACACAAGAACACGAAGAAGGGAATCTTCTACCCGTCGACGCTGCAGCAGTTGTGGACCGCGCCAGAGTACCCCGAGGAGAGCCACGAGCTCCTCCTTGCGCTCCTCGACCGCTTCGGCATCTCCTTCTGCATTCACCCGCTCGGCGGCGGCCCTTTGGAAGAGAACTCAGGTCCGCTCCTCGCCTCTGCTTGTCGCGTGTTTCTTTTCGTGGTCGTGGTTTTTCGTGGTTCTTGTGGTCGTGGTAGTGGTTGGCTGATGCGGGGAAATATCCAACAGCGGAGAGTGGGCAGTACTACTTCATTCCGTCGATCTTGCCGGAGGAGAAGCCGGTCATGTTCTCCTACATGCGCAAGGTGTTTGCCGAGTTCGAGCGGGAGCGGGACCAGCGCGTGGTGGAGAGCGAGGAGGAGCGTGAGAAGGAGCTCACCCTCGAGGTGGCCCTCAACTCCCAGATCCAGCGCTGGAACAAGCCCGACACCGAGAACCACGTAGAAGGCGAGGGCGACGGCGACGCTGCGCCCATCTCCATCCAGGTCGACGAGCCCAGCGATGCCACACTGGTACGATGTCCCCGTCGCACGCACGCACGCACGCGTGTGAGAGGGCAACTAATGCGATGTCGCTGCGATGAAGAAAAAGAGCAAGAAAAACAAGAACAGCAAAAAGAAATCAGCCGAAGACGCCGTGGTGGCGTCCGGCGAGATGAGCAGAAGCGGTGACATCAGCTACTGCGAGACGGAGACCGAGTGCTCGGAGCTGACCACGTTCGATCTGTCCGACGACGACAACGAGGTCGAGTGGGACAACATCAGCGGCGATGACTGCACGTCGGGCGGCGGCGGCGCGATCAGCATCAGCCCGCGCGAGCACAGGCTCGCTCCGGGCGTGCGCGCCGGCGGAGGCAGCAATGTGAGGGCTCTCATAAGGCACAGCGAATCGAGCGACAGCCTGAACAGCATGAAGGAGAGCGGCGACGAGAGCAGCGGCAGCGCCATCGCGCTCGCTGGCGGCAACGGCGACCACGGCGACAGCAAGGAGAAGGGGGAGAAGGGCAAGAGCAAGAGCAAGAAGGAAAAGAAGGAGAAAAAGAAACGAAGCGCGACGCTGAACATGCCCAAGCTCAGCAAGCGCACGACGATGAGCTATGGCGAGATGTACGAGCAGCGGCGGCCGCGCCAGGCCAGCGACGGGAAGGAGCCAAAGGCCGACGCCGACGCCAACACCACCGTCACCACCGCATCGTCGACGCCGGGCAGCGACGCGGGCGTGGGCGGGGCGGAGGGCGAGCAGGAGGGCGAGCAGGAGGGCGAGGTCTACCAGTTCGGACGCACCTACCTCTTCGCCTTCATGCCCAATGGGTACGCGCGTTTGAACACAACAGTGCTGTGTGTAGTCGACACTCACTGTGTGTGTTGTTGTTGTTGTTGTTGTGTGTTGGGCATCTCTCGTGTGTGTGGTGTGGCCACAGTTTCTTCGGGCGACTGATGGCGCGCGTGTTGGCTGATGGCAAGTTCGAGCCGCAGGTCTACTGGCGGACCGGCATGCTCCTGGCCTGGGTTCGCCTCTTGCTCACGCTTTTTTTTGGGATTTTTAATTGTTTATTTCATTTATTTTAATTTGAACAACAAAAACGTGGTGCAGCGAAAACGGTCGAGCCGCCGCGGGAAGGAGGAGAAGATACTGGTGGAGATCTTCCCCAAGGAGAACCGGATCTCGATTCAGGTGCGAAAGCACACCAACACCAACTGGCTCTCGGGCAAGGCCAAGGACGAGGCTTCGTCGATGGTGGTCATCATCCACACCCTTGATGCCCTTGTCGAGGACTGGTACCAGACCAAGAAAATGGTACGCGCACGCAACGCACGCAACACACGCGCGATGACGCTGGTCTGATCGTCGAATTGCGACAGTCGAAGGTGATGGTGCCGTGCATCCACTGTCTGCGAGACACGGTCAAGGAGGCCCACCTGTTCTCCATCGAGACATGCCAACGGGCCGTCATCCACAACCGCATGTTCCTCCGCTGCACCAAGAACATCGGTAACGTTTTTTCTTTCACACGCTCCGCTATTTTATTATTATTATTATTATTATTATTATTATTATTATTATTATTATTATGAGAACTATTTTTATAGCAAAAACAGCTCACTCTTTTTTCTGTGGGGGCAAACAGCCGAGGGAGCCAAGGGTCCGCTGGTGCGGGTTTCTCTGCTGGCGCCCGATCTGGCGATGTCACACCTTCAGTCCTCGCGGGTCAAGTACGAGGAAATGGAGTTTGGCGGTTCTCTGGGTGAGGGCGCCTATTCCCTCGTCTACCAGGTACCGTCGATTGATTGGATTTTAATTTTGCCTTTTATTTCTGTAGTATTGAAATTCATTTGATGGTTGGCGTAGGGCACGCTCAAGGACGGCTCCGAGGTGGCGATCAAGAAGCTCAAGAATCCACTTCGCTCGTTCGAAGAGTTCCGACGGGAGATCTGGATGATGAGGTACCTCCCTCCACGGTTTTGTTGTATTTTATTTTATATTTAATTATTTTCTATTATATTTTTATTTTAAAAACATACACGTAATTTTGGCTCACCGCTATTCTTTCAGTGGGTTGCATCACCCGAACCTGCTGCGGTTGCGTGGATACACTCTGAACCCGTGCTGCGTCGTCCTGGAGTACATGAAGGAGGTATGACGGCACGCGGGGCAAAACAGGACGGATATGCTCTACGGGTACTCAATGAAAACGGTCGCGCATGGTTGGTGCAGGGCGACCTCTTCCAGTTCCTCCACAGAGACGAGTGGGCGCCGCAACGCAAGAGGGTTCATAAGCGCTGGAACGTGCTCATGCTCAAGATCGCCAAGGACATCGCCAAGGGCTGCGCCTTCCTCCACTCGGCCAACCCGCCCGTCATTCATCGCGACCTCAAGAGCCCTAACGTTTTGGTGCGGCTCTTGCTCGCAACACACACACACACACACACACACACACACACACACACACACACACACACACACACACACACACACAACACAACGCGCTTGCTGACTCGTCTCTGGTGCAGTTGATGGACATCTCGAAGCGCGCGTCGGTGGTGGCCAAGGTGGCCGACTTTGGTACGTGTCAGCAGATGGCCGGCATCGCCGCCGGTCGCAAGGTCGAGAATCCCGGTACGCTGCCTGCACAGTGACAGCGCTTGTTCCATCGCGCGCACTTGCTCGAGTGGCCGAGTCTGACGCACGGCACGCCTTATCGCAATGCGCGTGCGCAGTGTGGTTGGCGCCAGAGGTCATGAAAGATCGAATCTACACGGAAAAGGCCGACATCTACTCGTTTGGCGTGATGCTATACGAGATGCTCACGCACAAGCAGTTTTTCGAGGACGAGCGCTTCTTCAGCAAGATGGAGCAGCGCATCATCGCCGGCGAGCGCCCGGAGCTGCCGCCCTGCTTCCCCGAACTCGAGGCGCTCATCCGCGAGTGCTGGGCCAGCCAGGCCGACCTCCGGCCCTCCTTCGTTACCATCATCGAGAAGATCACAGAGATTATGAAGTACGTGACCGGTTTCGCTTTGCATTGTCTTGTGTGTTGGCGTGCCAGCGTGTGGTGACACTCTTGCTGCGCGCCGTGGCACCAACAGGCTGTACTATCCAAAGCATGTAAACTACGACGCGGGGCTGAGCAAGCTGAGCCTCGGGGCGAGCGGGCAGGTCGATTGGCAGCTTCTGGATTCGCCGCAGGCGCCCTCGGACAGCGACATGCCCAAGACCGTGGCCCAGCTCCTCTCTTCTACTACTTGTTCCACTCCATCATAACGGCCAACCCAATTTTGAACGCCCAACTAGCCACTAGTCTTGCCAAGGTCCGCAGGATGTTGGTGTTCGGGTGGGCAGTGGTGACCACACCAGGCGAGAAGAAACGACCAACCCCGATTTTTGATGTTTTATTTGTTTTATCTATTTTTGTTTTTTGCTTCATGGGGACGGCGTACGCAGATGACGTAATTCAGAAGTTGCAAAACTTTCAAAGGTCGGCAAATCAATTATTCGATAACGTGTACGAGTCCCTTTGTTGCTTGGCCTCCCGCAGAGTTTGAAGTTGAAATGATTTTAATTAATTCGATTGATCTCAGCGCGTCAGGTCTCTACACAAGCTACTCGGCAGCTGACTTTATAAGTACATGTGCCTTTGCCACTGCACCTAAGAAAAGCTGCAGCACACGCTCATGTCATGCTCGTTGCTTGCGCAGAAGAACGAGACGCTCTGGACGCAACGTTAGCGGACCTGGAGCAGCAACTCAAGGCCGGCTTGCTCTACGCCCTCGAGGACAGCCTCGTCCCACCAGGCACGCCGCTGCCAATCGTTTGTGCCAGGCCTGTGCCACCCCCGCTCACGTCTGCCATACACACACCCCAGATGCGTCGGTCCCCAACCTGCAAGAGAGTCTGCTCAAGATCGACGCAGAGATCAAGGAAGCACACAACCTACAACAGAAGTTGATCAAGAACACCAAGACAGCTGCCAGCAGGTTCCACGCAAGCGAATCATAAACCACCCTGTGTGGACCGCCTAGGGCCACCTTCTGTTTCTACTCCTCCACACAATTCCGCTGTTGTGTCATCGCCACTCGCAGCCCCCCCCCCACAAACTCTGGCTGTCGCACCAGCTGCCCTATCCGTGGCGTGCTGGGCAGTCTTGCGGTAACGTTCCATCGATGGTGCCACTTCATGTCTGAGGCGCCTGCTGTGCCGCGTGACTTTTCTTCTCTAGCGATTCTCAGGAACAGACGGGTTGATGACAGAGGGTTGTGGGGAAGGGTGTATACTGCGGGTAATACACTGCCTTTTGTGGCCCCGTGCATCCCGACATCGCCGGAACTGGTCCGAAGCTTCAGCGCCCATTGGCTGTGCTCGAGCTGGAAGAGTGTAGAGACCGCGCCTGACGTTTAGAGCTGGGAAGTGCTATCCAGGCAAAGTTATCCCGGCTGGTGGAGTACTCACGATGAGGTGGCTCTTACTACTCTCGACGAGTTCATTAGTAGGTGGGGGTGTGTGCTTGATATGGCACCAGCGCTGATTGTTGGCAAACCGACACCCACCAGGTGTGCAGCCACGATTCTCTGTCCCTTCCTCTACATACTCTTCACCTGACCTACATCACACTTGACCGTCTCCCCGTTCCTCGTGCATCACAGCCACACATAAGGTTACACCTCCTTCAGCGCCGACCAAAGACTGCGCGATCACCGAGAGATTTTGTTTCCGTGACACGTTGAACCACCTCTTGAGGTACGATGCATGCGCTGCCCTATCCCTGCATGGCCAAAGACTGTAGGGTTCCCTGTAATAACGACATAGCACGATGCTCTTCGGCTACAGTTCCCTGTTGAGGCACCATCGTGCTCACACCTCCACTGCACAAACCACGGACAGACCTACCGACTTTTCTTCACCACCAACACACCAACACCCTCTACACAACCCGAGTATTGCCTTCGGCGGGCATGACCCCTTTCTTAGTGGTGAGACCCGCCACACCACTGCCACCCACCCTGCCACAGTGCTTAACCCCGCTCTTTGGGCCACTACCGCTCTACGGCCCATCTTCACGTCTCTGTACTGCACCAACACCTCATCTAGGATCGACCTCACAGCACTACTCGAACCAGACACCACCACCTTACCCATCACTCGAAATCATGGCCAGCCTCCACCATCACCTGCAGATCAGAGTGCACCAGCAGCCTTCCCCCTCCACGCCGCAGCCTTCCCGCCTGCCTTCGCTTGCCGAGGCGTTGGCCCACTCGCCGCCCGCGCCTGCCTGTCCCGAGCGACTCCCACCATTGGCCACGATCTTCGACCTCCCCACCCCGGCAGCCCACCTGCGGGACGGGCTCCGCGCCCCGCCACCACCTCTGGTAGACGCCAAGCGACAACCACGCGCCGTGCCCTCGGTGATTCGACTTAAGGAAGAAGAAAACCGCAGCCACCAGCAGCGACCGCCCTCGCCACTCGCCGACGGGCGAGGAGCGGACTGCATCGACCTCACCACAGAGCCCCACGACAGCCAGACCCTACTTCACGCGGAGCCCTTCGCGTCCGGTCAAACCGACTACAGAGTATCCTTTATCCTCTTCCTGCGGCGCCGCCAGTTTTTCCGGTCAGTGGTTTGACGTGTTGTCTGACGCTCGCTCGAAACGCAGGGGTGGCGCACTGTGTTCATGGGCAACGATGGCCCCGGCAACGCTCAGGGATGCGACAAGCCAATCGTCAGAGAGTCTCTCAAGGAGACCGCGATGGAGATGACGAGGGCATCGTCACATGACGACTCTCCCCGGGACGAGGTCGCCGTCTCCGACGGAGACGAGGAGAAAAGCTGCGCCCACTGCGGGACCCGGTCGACTCCCGAATGGCGTCGTGGACCTACCGGGCGAGGCACCCTCTGCAACGCGTAAGTCACTCCTGTTTGCTTGAGTCAATACCGAAGCACCGAGCTCACCTGCGTGCGTTCGTGGACCACGCGTTCAGTTGCGGTCTCAAGTACACGAAGACCCTGCAGCAGGCGCGGCGACGGAAAGGCCAGACCGGTAGCACGCTGGGCGCGGTGCCGCTGGCCTCGCTGCTCAACGGGCCGGAAGACCGCAAGCGACGGACGAGCCTGACTTCGCCCATGGTCTGGCAGACCAAAGTCAAGAACTTCGTCTCCTCGGTCCCTATGACCTCCTTCAGCTGCTCGTCGCTGCCACAGTTCTCCCAGTCGTCCTCCTTCCCCTCGTCTTCTTCGCCACCGTCAAGGAAGCGCGCTCGAACCAATTCGCTGCCCGATCCCTCGTCTCTGCACTCGCGCAACCAATAGGTTTTACGGTTGCCAAATGAGTGTTGCAACTACAAACGATTAAAGTTCAACGAGGCTGATGACGTCAGAGCGTCCTCCAGAATAACCCGGTGCTGGTGTCTCGGCGCAACGAAATTAGCCCTAATCCAGGAAAATGTGTGGTGTGCGAGGCCATCTCATTGGTACACCAACTGGCTTGCAGTTCATTGGCCCGTGGCTTATGGCCTTCGTTGAAGCCAATGCGGACTTATCCCCGGGCTTTGTCTCATAAATAAGGGCCAAGTGGCCACTCCCTCACTCACTCAAACACTTACAACTATAACCGAGCTTCTCTACAAAACTCAAGCTTAACAACATGTCCGGACACAGGCACCTCTCTATCAAGGTCAAGGAGGCCAAGGGCATCCCCGCCGCTGACTCCAACGGCAAGAGCGACCCGTACGTCGTCCTCACCATTGGCGGCCAGAAGAAGAAGACCAAGATCATCCACAAGACGCTCGAGCCTAAGTGGTACGAGGACTTCCGTTTCGACATCGACGACTCGCAGCACGTCCTCCGCTTCGAGGTCTACGATCACGACAAGTTCAGCAAGGACGACTCGCTGGGCCACTTCGAGCTCAACCTCAAGACCGCCCACATCCCCATCGGCCAGTGGACCTCCTTCACCAGGAACCTCATCCACCCCAAGCAGTCTGGCGAGATCCAGTTCGACATCCACATCGCCTAAAGCTGCACACTATTTCATTCCACCTGCACATAAAATATATATCTATTTATTGGTGTATTTATTTGTCTCGCTTCTTATCGGATATTTTCTACCTCGTCTCTCAAAGACGACCGTAGTAGTAACCAGTTGATGACAACGTCACGAGCAAACAAACGTTCCCAAGGGGTGAGGAAGAGTGGAAGCTTGCAATTGGGGGACATTTCAAAAAGGCGTGCGGACATGTGGGAGGCCTCACAGCTTGGCCTTGCTGGTCGCTGGGCCGGCGGTCGTGCATATCTTGGCCATCTGGACGAGCGAGTCCTCCACCGCGTGCACAAAGGCCGACGCGTTGGTCTTGCACTTGAGCGCCGTAGAAGCTGGAGAGGAGGAAAGAGGAGGCCTGTGAGATAAATCGGCGACAAAACCAAGGCGTGCGCACACAACTCACAAAATTACCCTTGAAGTGGAGGCCATTGTCCAGGATGCCGTAGCAACAACCGATGCCATCCTCGGCCACGGGTCCAAACACGACCTGCGGTGGAAGGAGGGGGGGGGGGCGAGCGCGTGTGCTCATGTGTTAGCGCACTGGAGAAAGAAGAGTCGGGGAGCGATGGCAAAGGCGGCGGCACCTGGAAGTGGGGCGACGTGAGCTGAGAAGTGGAGAGGCGCCAGGTCGAGGTGCGCGCGTAGGCCGGGTCCTTGTAGAGCCCGGGCTCCTCCACGCCCTCCTCGGCGGCGATCAAGCGCAGACCCAGCAGATGCCGATCGATTCCTACTCACGCAACACAACACGCATGAGTGTTGCGCCAGAAACGGTGAGGAGGATGGCGGGGAGCCGGTAGCTACCGAGGCCGTCGCAGGCGTCCTGGTTGGTTTGAGTGTGCCTGTTGCAGGCCTTGCGCAGCAGCTCGAGCTTGTCCGAGTCCTACCAGCACCCCCACAGACAACAGATCCAATCAATCCACTAAGCGAGTGCGAGGCGAGAGGATCACGCAGGAGCGAGAGATACCTTGAGGTCGGTCCTCTTCATGGCCTGGACGAACTCGACCGACTCGGCCGACACCGAACGCACCGTCTCGGTTCTCCCACACAAGAACTTTCTGTGGAAAGTAGAAACACACAGAACGCCCGTTAGCTCCATGCAGTGTGTGTTGTGTGTTGTGAGATGAGCTGCGATGATGTGACGTGTGGCATGTTGTACATGGTGTGAGGTGTGCGGTGTGGTGGTGTGTTGTGTGTCGGTACCTGGTCTGTCCGGATTCGTAGGTGGGGTAGGTCTCGCCGGTGAGCGAGTGCACGGCGAGCTGCATGGCCATCTGGCAGAAGGCGTCGGGGCTGATCTTCCACGACTTGATGGCGTCCTTGCCGAACTTGTTGAAGTACAGCACCTGCAGGTCCACCTCGCTCGCCGCCTTCGCCAAACGTTTCTGCACACACAGCAGGTCAGCCTCATGTGTGTGTGTGTGTGTGTGTGTGTGTGTGTGTGTGTGTGTGTGTGTGTGTGTGTGTGTGTGTGTGTGTACCTCGGCTTTGATGATGTAGGGCTTGACGTCATCGGTGATGTTGAAGGACGCCTCGATGGGGAACACCACGGCCGAGTTGCGGCTCTTGTTGGCCTCGTGTCCGGGGTTGCGCTGGAAAGCCTCCTCCCTGCGCGTGCGACAGACGTCACGTTTGTGCCAGCGATCGACAGGACACGCCACCGAGCAGTGCCCAGGCGGACCCGCTGGTGAATGAGGAGGAGGAGGAGGAGGTACCAATCGAGAACGAAGTTGGTCATGCGCCAGGCGGGCGAGCCGTCGACGCCAGAGTGTTCGCCGTTGAGGCCGGCCAGACCGTCCTCCATGACGATGAACTGGAAGGACTTGTCGAAGAAGCGGTTCTTGCCATCGGCGTGCCAGTAGTTGCGCTCCAGCTGAGTAGTCGACAAATAATGAGAAATAAAACAAAATTATTAAATTAATCAAAAATTAAAAGAATAGAGTTCAATGCGGTAAACACACGACGAGGCCGACGTACGTCGAGTCCGGTCTTGGTGCCTTCGTCGAGGCACACGCCAAACAGCGTCTTCTCGATCTGATGCAGGCTCTGCTTGTTCTTGGGATCTGTCCCCAGCCCGAGGGCGTCAGAAGTCGAGCTCCCCCGCGCGGAGGAGAGAATGGCAGGCGAGCGTACCGCGGAGCAGGAGATCGCGCGCCTTGGCCCACTGGACGCGATTGTCGCTGGTGAGCGCACCCACGGCCCACTCCTCCTTGTAGTTGGCCAGCGACTTCACCTTCTCCAATTGCCTGCGTGTGTGCAGCGGTCACTCGGGCTCGGGAAAGGCGTGGGGCAGAGCGCGGGAGGAGCTACGCACGTCTCGATCTCGGGCACGGAGAGCAATCGGTTGAGCGTGTCGTAGACGTCGACGATGAAGAAGCGGTTCTTGTGGGCCACGAGCACCTTGCGCCTGGCGTCCGGGTCGTCGTTGTAAGTAGCCCAGTGATCGGTCTTGGCGTCGGGAATGCGGGCGGTGTTGAACATGAGCTTGTACATGTTCATGCACATCGGGCCGTCCTTGCCCATGTCCGGCTGCAGCATCTCACTGCGCATGCGCCCAATGGTCAGCCGAGTGCAACCCACGCCAAGCGAACAACGACAAACGACGCGAGAGCTCTGGCGCGCGCGTACTTGTGGAGCTGTTGCTCGAAGAGGACGGCGCCGTGGATGAGCTGGGCAGCCCGGCGGGCCTGCGAGACACGGCCAGCGCGGGGCTCGACAAAGTTGAAGGCGTAGCTCACGTTGATCACTACAGAGTCCTTGTAGTCCATGTAGGCCCAGCTACGCAGTCACGCGCGCACGCGGAGCGATCAGGCTTGCGGGCAATGACGAGGTAGAGGGAGACATGAGCAACAACAGGCCCACGCTTACCTGTTCCACCAATCGATGAGCCAGCTCTTGTTCTCCTTCTTCTTCAGCTCGGCGCGTTCGAGCAGCTTCTGCTGAAGTGCAGGACCCTGGCCATGCAGGAATCGCTCGGCCTCCTGCCGCGTCCTCTCAAGCTCCTGAGGCGTCAAGAAGAAACGCACGTTGTCCACGTACTTGGCCATGGTCGCTTCCAAGGCCGGCACCGGCAGCGACGGCAGTTGGCTCTGGTACTCAAATCTGTGTAGTGACGCATTAAATTGAATAAACGGATTAGCAAAATGAAAATACCTACTCATGCCCGAATGTATTGCCTTCATTAAATGTGCAAAAAAAGGTTGATCAAATGAGAGGAGGGAGCGAACGTTTTCCACGTCTTGCCGGAGGCAGAGGCAGTGCCCCGCACAAAATGCGGCCGAATCAGTGCCGCGTTGCGAGCACTTTGCGCCCCACCACACGGCACAAGCCCCTGTCCCCTCATCCTTGCCGATCGCCGCAACATGCTGCTCTCACTTTTGGTTTTTGCCTCTCTCTCTGCACTCGTGACCTTGGACCAAAGATAATACAGGATTAATTCTCTGTTTCGTTCGAATTTCTTGTTAAATGATACAAATAAATAACAAATAAATAAATAGTACAGCACGCGGCGTCAGAACCAGCCGAGAAGGGCAGGTGGGTAGGCCTCGTGCAACACGCGGCTCAGACGGGTTCGCTGCAGCGAATCGTCGACGGGGCGGCCCTCGATGAAGTCCACCGCCGCGCGCACAACCTCGTGCTTCTCCGTGTGGCCGTCGACGATGAGCAGCTGCTGGGGCATGGCCAGCACGTCTCGATTGGCCTTGAGGTAGTGGGGCCACACCACGCGATCAAAGTACCACCCTGGCGTGCCCATGGTCGCAATCCTGTCCACCATCGCCACGTTCACACGTCAGCGATCGCCGCACACACCGCTCGCACTGCGTAGGAGAGAGTTGTGGCCGCCACTGACCTTCGTTGACGAGAGGTGCTTCGGTCGACGGTGATGAAGATGTGCTTGTCGATGAGCGACACGGCCTCCTGGTTCGCAAACAGCAGGAAACCTTCGACCACGATGAGCTTTCGCTTGGCCTCTGGATGGAGGAGGCAAGCGTTAAAGTGAGTCAGCGCGAGGACAGCGCGCTACAACGACAATGCCCCGGTGTGGTCAGGTACTTGATCCTTCGGGGGTGGCCACTGCGAGTGCGGCACTCATGGCTCTGGCTCGCGGCGTGACCGGCGATGAAGGCGGCGTCAACGTGATTGATGAGGTGCCTCTCGGTGCCCGCGGCGACGATGGCGCCGAGCCGGGAGCACTATTGCCTCTAGCCCTGGGCGTCAGCGGGGACGACGAAAGCGGCGGCGAGGCTGTGGCGGCTTGCTGTTGTTGCTCCGCACAGCGCGCACAGAGCAGGGTCTTGCGTTCGATCTGCCTGCGCAGCGCGGCCAAGAACTCGTCCCACCGTATCGAGCTCACCAGCTCCCAGTTGGCGACATGCCGCCCTCCCACGCTCTTCTTCTTCATCTCCCTGGGCTAAATAAATAAAGAAAACAATTAATTGTTTGACTATTTTTGTCGTGATATTCTCTATTCGCCAATGGTAAATATTTAAATAAACATAATTGGAAGCTAGGGGTACCTGCTTGAAGTAGCGGTCCAGGTGAACGATGGTGCGAGGGTCGTACGACTCGAAGAGAGGGGCAGTGGCCGAGGGGGCGGGCGTGGGGCCGCCCAGCGCGCCCAGCAGACCCAGCGCCAGAGTAGTCTTCCCGCTTCGGGACGCGCCAGCGATGCCTACCACCAATGGTGGTACGCAAGTGCACTTGCCCGGCTCTTCCTCGTCGTCGTCATGTGTAACAAGTTCTGCCACTGCTGCCTCTTTGACCTGCAGCTTTGTTGGGTCTTCCATCTTGGTGTGTCTGTTATTTTTATTTGAATTGCAGTTGTTTCCTTCTTGGCAGCGACGGAGAAAGAACGGCAAGAATGGAGGTGGAAGAAGAGACACCACACTCGGTCAAGCCAGCCAAGGCAACAGCGCCTCAGCCTCTCGGACCTCTCATTGTCACTCAGGCTGCCCCTCGAGGTGCGTACGGCACGTTTGGGGGGACTGCACAGTTGCTTACGCCCACGGCCACGTAGACGCAAGAGCAGTGGCGGTGATGGCAGGGTTCGTGCGAGAGGGCGGCGTGTTCTCGCCCGAGGCTATGCTCCTCCATGCCCAGTCACGTGGCGGTGCCAGCGAGGAAGAGGCCACGCCCGACACAGGGGGCAAGCAGTCCGGCCAAAGGGCGAAGCAAAAACACAACAAGAAGTCGAAGCAGCATCGTGGAACTGGAGGAGGGCACGACCGACGGACACAAGCCCAACTCCGTGCAGCCAGTGCCCCGATCATACTCGCTCTTCTGCCCGACGTAAGTGGCGGCGTCAAAACAGTCGTGTAGCGTCCTATTGTTACTGAGGCTTGTTTGGGGGGGGGGCAACAGGACCGGTTGTACGTATGGGACGGCCACCATCGCGTGGCGGCCATCCACCTGGGTGGGCGAGATCACCTCCTGCCCGAAGAATACTCGTACTACTCGCGGCCTTCTCTCTTGCTGGCCGGTCCTCGGTTCTGACTCAGCCACTTCTCTCTCTTTCTCTCTCGGAGGACGATGAGGTGCAACTTCAAGTTTGCCCAGACAGGTGGGGCATGCCTCCCTCCTCCGCACTCGTGCGCGTTCTGTGCAGCACTCATCTAAGTGGATGGCCCCACTTGCGGTTAGTGAGCTTCGCGACGTGGTTCTTGACGCCGTTCGATCCGCGAACGGAGATACGAGTGCCCGAGTTCGGGTCGTTCAAGAACGAGGTCGCCGTGCTCCTCAAGAAGAAAAAGAGGCCCGAAGCAGAGGTACTGCAATGGCTCGGCTTACACCACTCACACAGAGTGCAGTCGCTAATCACACGACACGCACGTTATGTCGTAAGGTGGTGGAGTACATCGTGAGCAATCGGCACATGTACGTGCTGCCCCGCACGTTCGACAGCGTCGCGGAGATGGTGGCGCGCATGGACTTGGCCCAAAGCCCTGCTAGCGCTGCGCGGACAGACGGCTGAAGACACACACGCCAAACAACGAAAGCGATACATACAATCTGTTTGAGGGATTTGGCGTGGTAACACCATCGTTGGTCACCATCTCCACGTCTCGGCCGGAAGGGTAGAGACGACGATGTGCGCGGGCACCAACTTGCGCAGGGCGTCCACCCATCCGCTGGGAGCGGCGCCAAGTACCAGCTCCTTGAGCTTTTTGGGCAGATTTCCCGCGATCGTCTCCACCGACAGATGCTGCATGCGCTGTAGACACAGGCTACACAGACCAGGCGCGCCTTTAGTCACCGACGAGACCTAACACACACACACACACACACACACACACACACACACACACACACACACACACACACACACACACACACACACAGCGAGAGGGGGAGGGGAGGCAAGCGTGTGTGTCGTACTGTTCCAGCGAAGCTGGGAGATGCTTGAGCCCGTCGCCCTCCACGTGTCGTAGATGATGGAGCTGTCGAGCCACGATCAGCTGGGAGGACACGAGCGGCAATCCAAGCTTACGGCTTGCAGAGCCAAGAGGAGGAGAACGGCTACCTCAAGAGATAGAAGCGTGGGAGGCAGGAAGGCCAGGTCGTTGTCCGTGATGTAGGAGCAATAGGCCAGTTGGAGCTGTTTGATGCTGGCGCACTGCAGCTCTCGCATACCTGGCCAGCAGAGACGACAAGCCAATCCGGGCGTGTGAACAGCACGAGCGCCAGAAGCCAACATACACGGTGGGGGAGAAGGAGAGGGAGGGAGGGGGGCCTCACCTGCGCCGCTCACGTCCACGTCGTCGAGACGCAGGCTCGCGAGGTGAGGATAGCGTGCGCCGAATCGATAGAACGCGTCGTCGCCAAACTGGTGGTAGTCGTCCAGCGTGCCAGACGAAGACAGGCTCAGCTTTTCGAGCTGGCTGGGAAGCACGCTCACGCCCTTGTCGGTCACCCCCCTGGGACAGTGGCGAGACGTCAACACGCACACAGCCCATTTCATGCGTACACGAACAGGAATGCGCGCGCATACTCGGAGGCGGACAGCGACAACGCGCGTAGCGATGCGAACTGTTCGAGCACTGTGGCTTCCTTGTCTACGCTAATTAAAGTGTAGTCCAGGTTCAGCGCTTCGACGTGGGGTGGAATGTCGTCCACTCCCTGCACAGGCACACCACAATCGGCGTAAGCGCTGTGCTGCGCTGCCTTGATGACGAACACGCACCGCGTTGGTGATGCTGTTGTCGCTCAGGTAGAGGTATTGGAGAGACAGAGGCAGGTATTCGATGCACGCGTCCGTGATCTGCGTCGAAGAGAGGTCGAGGTGTGTGAGACCGCGAGGCAGGTGGCGCAGCATCGAATCGACGATCCTGGGCGAACGTCGGCACAGACAGGCGACCGCTCGCGAGTGAGCCCACAACGACCCGGCGCACTTGGCGGGCCGAGGAAGCAGCGGGACATACCGACAGTTGCTGAGGTTGAGCATCCGCAGGTTGGTGCAGTTGACCGCGAGAAAGGGGAGACATTGGCGGAGCTGCTGCTTGTGCTTCCGCGCGTCCATTCGGTATTGCGTCACCTGTGCCAGTCCAATCTGTGTAGCCGAAGCGGCAGAGCAAGTCCGAGGTGAGCGCTTGACGTGGGCACGACGCGCATGGATGGTTTCGGTGCGTACCTTGCGCCACACCCGGCACACGAGTGTAGCAGCACTCAAAGGACCGGAGAGGGCGTTGCCGCTCGCCTGTGCCACTCCCGATTCGGTGCCATCTTCCGGACGGACCCTGTTGTCCGCCTGTTGCTCGTCTTCGTCCTCTTCGTCCGTGCCGTCGTCGTCACCGACCACGTCGACTTCGGCGCGTGCCTCCTGTAGCTCTGACTCGTCGCCCACCCGCTGCTGTTGCTGCTGCTGTTTCGCGACGGGGACTGGTTGCCGTCCGACATACGCGAGTATGTGAGTCCAAATCTCGGGCGGCAGCACGGTGAGGCCATCTTCCTCCAACTCCATCGGGAGGTTGAGCTTGGCCTTCTTTCTCCTCGGGCCAGCGTCGACTGTCATCGCTCCTTCCTCGTCGGTCAGCACTTCATCCATGCAGTCGATTTTCCTTCGGGCGAAATGTGAGGCCTCGCCAAGTGGATGAGATGAAGATGCAGTGCTCGAGGTTGCTGGCATAAAATAGGGCAAGAGGCCCCTCAGTTGTGCCAGCTCTCTTTCCATCGATTGCAGCCTGTGCAAGAGCTCCTTCTGCAGGTCGATCGATCCATAAGTCCTCTTTGTGCAATCAGCACGTTCTCTCCCTGGATCATTGCTCATCTTTCAGGACACCGTGCAAATCAATCTTGAGCTCGGATATCCCCTACAGCACCTCCTTGGGTTCAGTGTGTGAATGCACAGGACAGCGTTTTCGTCAACCACCAAAGTAGCCGTTGGCGTGAGGAATGCACTTTAAACATTCCGCGTAGAAGAAACAAGCACACCAGAAGGTGCCGATGTATGTTCAAGAAGGTGTGCGGTGCGAGTTGCAAGATTGACGAGAGACCCCTTTCCATCAAGGGCGTTGAAGGCCGACCTGCGTCTTCACGCCAGCGGGACTGTGGCCAGGCTCACCACCAGGCCGGTTGGCGGGTCTCTTCTGGCCCTGCGAATGCCAGTCCATGCGTCAGCACGACTCTACGCGCAAGGCTGCACGCTGGCGCGACAAATCAATCGTAGAAGCAGGAGGTACGGTGACGGGGTCGATGACGAAGCCGCGTCCTTCGTCTAGCGTAACCGCGCCAATGATCTTGGGCTGGTTCTCATAGTCCTCAGCTAACTTCTGCTTCAGTTCCTTGGTCTTGTCAATCGTCTGTCGCGAACCTGCACCGATATCACGGTCGCAGGAAACAAAGTTAGCACTCTGCGCTGAGGTACTTTCACAAACAGCAGCTATTCTTATTAATTATCGTTATTTATTTTTAATTAATCAATTAATTATATCGTTTTTCGTGGTGGAAGTCAATACCGACAGATTGGTTGTAGCATTTGGGGTGGTAAATCCTGTTGTTCTCTTTCACGGGTTGCTCATAGTCCAAGATGGAGTTATTGCAAAACGAGCACCTTGATAGCGGCAGGAGAGAATGTAACAAACGCTTGAGTTCGCACGAAAACAGAGCAACGAAGTTTAGGGACTCTCACCTCTGCATGGCTTTGGTACCGCACTTTCTCCTCTTGCTTTGGGCTGGTTGCTTCAACAGGCCTACTTACACCGCCATGCCTGGTATTCGACGCCTGTGGACTCGCACCGACGCCATTGGCCAGTTCGTAAGGTGGTGGATGACGCAAGCCGCCCCAACCGACGCAGGCAAACCGTGAAGGCGTGGCCCCTACACCGCATCCGATTACTTTTCTGTTCGCGCCAGCGCATACACACTACTCGAGACGACTTCCGAAGGTGCTGGAGCGTGATGACGAGCTTGAAGAGACGTACATCATACCGGTCCATTCCTGCACCGGGACGAACCAACTGCTAAAGCTTCCTTTCCCAGAGCGTGCGGCTGAGCACTCTGAAGCGGAGCTAAGGTTCATGTCCATTCCAGAGCTGAAGGCCATCCTTAGGGATAACGCGCTTCCGGTGTCTGGCAAGAAGGCCGACCTCATACAACGCATCCTCACAGGTACAGTAGAACCCTGGTAGCCACGAAAAGAGGAACTGCAACTTTCTTCTCGGCGCAGGAGGCACAGCTCCTGCAGTAAAGAAAAGTAAGACCATTACAGAGCCTTCCATGCCTGCTGGTGTTACTCCACAAGAGTGCGTACCGTCGAGCCGTTCTTGTATGAACAGAAGCGCTCACAGCGCAGGGTGGACACCCACCACAGGTTGTGGAAGCGCGTTCTGAAGCTGGAAGCTGAACTGGAGCCCCACCGAGAGCGGGAGAGGCATAGGGAAGAGCTTTTCGAGGTTCAGGAGGAGGCCCTCATCGAGTCCATCTGCAAGGGCATCAGCAGCCAGGCACCACCTCCAGACGAGTCTGCACGTGTATCCACGCTAACGTCGCATACTTCAGATCACCTACAAGAAGAAAAGCAAAGGTGGGAGGATCAACCTGTCGTTTCCCATCGAGTACGACCTCTTCCTCTTTGTGTTTGAAGACGCGAAAGACAAGTCCAAGGGCAAGGCCGTCCACACTAAGTATCCCCTCTGCTTCACTTGCTTAGACCTCTATGCTAGATAGGTTCACCTCCTCCTTTTCGTGGCAGAACGTTGGACGACGAGGCGTGCGAGGAAGTGCTGGGCGAGCCGCTGAGCAGCTTCGACAAGCCCCTGCGTTATCGTGGCTATCTGAAGGTCAAATCGCTGACTGCTAAGTACACTCAAGCCACCCACACGCTCAGCATCACCGGCTCCTACCAGGTCTGCTCAGACTGAGAGCCCTCTCAAGGCATAGACGCTCTCTCTCCTCTCGCTCTCTTCTGCTCAGACGGTCGCTACTGCTGTAAAGAGTAACGCAGAGACTATTTAGTTGCGTTTCGCATCTTGGCAATCTTGTTGGCGCTGTAGACCACCGTTTTCACCAGCCCAGCCGTAAGAATTCCTAAGCAAAGAGAATCGTAAGCCAGCAAACTCGGCCGACGAGCAGCGTAGGAAATACGAACCCTTCAAGCTCTGAGTACGAGACGACGACTTGACGATCGTGGAGATGCCGCTGGCCACCGCACTGGCGATCACTTGCCCCGGAGCTCCGCTGAGGTCCACCAGCGACTGCCCTGTCTGGCGCTCCACGTTGGCCTTGAGCCTGGGCGGCAATCGCAGCAATAGGTCCTGCCGCGCGGCTCGGCTTGTGTCCTGCACATGGAGAGGCCCTCTAAGGCTCATAATCTCTACAATGACACAGAGCACTGGGACACGACGCGGTACCTGGATGATGAGGTCATCTTCTTCGAATCGAATGAGGTGCTGGAGCTTGTCGCAGCTGTGGCGGTACATCAGGCGGAAAGCTTGGGCGTTCTTGTCCGTGACGATGTTCTTCACCTTGTTGGGGTTTTCTCCAAACTGCATGCGAAAGTCGCCTGGCCCGCCACGTTAGCAGGATCAATTCCGGTGCGAGGAGAGTGCCCACGCGCGAAGGCGCACCTGTGTAGGAAAGCCCGGCAATGGTCTCCCACAGCTGACGCAGCGGCAGGCGGTCCGGCGCCAGCAGGAGCGCTGAGCTCAGAGCGCTCTCCAGGTTGGCTCTGTTGGCGCTCATGACCTCGTCGTTACTCTGCACCACAACGAACTGAAGAGGAGGGAGTGTGAGGATGACGAGCACTTTCGGCGCGCTACTTGTTGAACGACCGTACCGGCTTCTGCATCCGCCCGCTCACATACAAGGTATCCCAGTTGAGGAGGTCAGAGACGAGGTGCTTGGTGCTGATCACGCCATACTTGATGATCTGCGAGTCAGATCACCAATGGAGGAGCGGTTAGAGTCGCCATGGTGGGTGCCAGGGAGGTGGAGGTCTACCTCATCCAGAAGATGAACATGCGTGTTGTAGTATATGGAAGCGCCAACGTTCTCCTGCAGCCGGGCAACGGCGGCGCTGCCGAGCCAAGACACGGCGGAGTAGTGCCCACCATTAGCTGCAATGTTGGCTTCGTGCCACCACTGCGAGTCCTCCACTGCAAAGATGAAGTCCTTCATGGGCTTCTGTGCATGGGTGAGCGTGAGGAGCATTTGCAAAGATTACCGCACTTCGAATTGCAAGGGCGAACCTTGGCGAGCTTTGTGGCGTCGGCCTGTGGGACGACCCCGGAGCCATACCCGGCGGCAAATGCTAGCTTGGGAAAGGCGTCCACGATGCGACGAAGCTGCTGTCGGTCCTCTTCCCCCAGACCCAGCGGCGCCTCCCACCCTGGCTCGTCGTCCATACCGCACCGGAAGAAAATGCTGCTGCGAAATGCAACACAAAACACTTCAAAATAAAAACAAAAAAAAAAACAAAAAAAGAACTAAATACCTCCACCAGCAGGGAACGCCCTGGCGATCACCGTGCTCTGGCCAGCGCGTGGAAGGATGACGGCCCGCACATTAGGAGAATCCAGGAATGCATAGTATGCGACTCTTTGGCGGCGTTCTCATTCTCTAAATTATAACAGCGAACTACCTAACGCCGACTGGCGCAGTAGTATCATCGCCTCCGCGTGCGGTAGTCGAGAAAAGGAGTTCGTTGGGAAGAAGACGAGAGCTCTGTAGCTGGGCTGTAAGTTGTTTCCAAGGCAGTTGGCTCCTCGTCTGTCCGCATAGGCGAATAGAGGAAGGAGAGAGCACCTTGGCCAGCATACAACACATCCGTTACCATCGCAATAGAGTACAGCTCAAGATGGAAGAACAAGGCAGCGTAGCGAGGATAGGTTCGTTTTCCTCGCCCTGGTTCTCCACTTGCCCCATAGCCGCCATTTGTTTTTGATTTAATTGGAGAAAACTCGAATCCGTCTATCCGTTAATTTATTGTTCGCGCTTGGCTGTCTGTCGCCGTTCCCTACTGTCTACTGCCTTCATCCCGGATGTCCTCTCCGGCTAATCCTCTTCTTATCTCGCCACCACCTGGTGTCGGACTCTACTTTTTGTGCTTATATCGTGCGTGACCGCGTCAACAGTACAACAGATAACAGAGACCCTGTCCGATGCGGTGGCGCAGCTGGTGGTGCTGGTAGTGGCTCTCCAGGAACAAAACGCCGAGATGCCGCCCACCCTGCCCACGGCGGCCCAGGCCGTGGGCGGCGCCTCGGGCACGCTGGTCAATGTCGCCCGCGCGCTGGCGGAGGAGGAGTACTGCGATTTCCCCGACATCTGCGGACAGATCCTGAGCGCCGCTGATGGCGTGGAGCAGGCCGCTGCGGCTATGATTATCGCCGTGCAGGCCGTCGCCACCGCGCGCGACCGTCAGGCCGGCTGGAGTCAGCTGGTGGAGTGCTGCAAGATCATTGCTGGCAAGACCATCATTCTGCTGC